>MU706271.1:153950-173231 GCA_026770625.1 Nicotiana glauca
TCAGATCCCGATTCCGAGGTCGTTTACTTGAAATTCAAATCCTAGTTCATTTTTTTGACTTTAAGCTTCTCAAAAGAGAATTCTCTTCCCAAATCAACTCCGAACTTCCCGAAATCAAGTTTTGACCACGCGTACAAGTCATAATACCTGAAATGAAGTTGTTCATAGCCTTCGACTACTGAACGAAGTGCTAGTACTCAAAATGACCAGTCGAGTCGTTACAGGAGTGAACTTTTTGATATCGGGGTCGGAATATGATTCCGAAAGTTGGAGTAGGTCTGTGATGTCGAACATGACATGTGCAAAATTTGAAGTCAATCGGACGTGATTTGATAGGTTTAAACATCAAAAGTGGAAGTTGGAAAGTTCAAAGTTCATTAAGCTAGATTGGGACGCGATTCATGGTTCTAGCATTGTTTGGTGTGATTTGAGACTTCGAGCAAGTCTGTATTATGTTTTTACACTTGTGCGGGTGTTTGGTTTGGAGCCTCGGGGGCTCGGGTGTGATTCGGGATAGCTTCAGAGTGTTTTGCTAAGAAATAGGATTTCTAGTACTGGTATGATCGCATTTGCGATGCGTTGGTTGCAAATGCGATATCGTATCGAGGTCCCATTCGCATTTGCGAGCATGGGCTTCTAGGGGGAAGTTCGCATTTGCAAACGATGGATTTGATTTTGCGAGGCTGTCCAATTCGCAATTGCGAAGGAAATTATTGCAAATGCGACTAGGACAGGGTGGGCTAGGCTTCGCATTTGCGATGCAATTGTCGCAAATGCGACATCGCAATTGTGAGCCTGGAGTCGCAAATACGAATTCGTCATCTAGAGCTGTAGCTTTTTATTCCAAGACTTAGCCCATTTTCGTCATTTCCCACTTGGCCTAAGGCGATTTTCGGAGCTTTTGGAAGAGGGTCTTCACCTAGCACTATGAAGTAAGTAATTTCTACACAACATGAGTTAAATACATAGATTGTGGGTAGATTAACATGTGGAAATTAGGGAAAATCAAGGGTTTTAGATGAAAATCTAGAATTTGGTAAAAACAAGATTTAACCACGAAATTTGTTAGGGAATGGAGTAAAAATCATATATTCTTGATCCCTAGGTTATGGATAACGACTTTCTTAAAACAAATTCGGAATCCGAGCACGTGGGCCCGGGGATGAATTTTAGGAACCTTGCATTTAGGGTGAGGAAATTGGTTTAATGATTAGAATATGAACTTTTGAGCATGTATTGACTAGTTCTTACCCTATTTGAATAGTTTTGGATCGCTCGTCTCTGAATTGGAGGTTTGAGCGCGTTCTTGAATCAGAATATAGGCTTCGGAGTGAGGTGAGTCTCCTTTCTAACCTCGTAAGAGGGAATTGTCCCCATCCTATTTGTGGGGACTGCGTACGCACGAGGTGACGAGAGTCCATGTGTAGCTACTATTATGCTATTGTCCGGGTAGTTAGGACCCAAAAGCATGCTATACTTGGCTTATTTGCGAACCTATTGATAGCTTGAATTGCTTAAATCACATCGAATTAATAAATGAATTTCTAAAAATATTAAACTTCATTTTCTTGAATTTTTAAAAGAGGATTAGATTTTCTTGGGATAATTGCTCCTTAATAAATTCTTGATTGACTGATTGTCGTGTCTATTTATATTTGACTGCGTCGCATGTATGATTCGTGAGCGGGGTAATAGATGTATCTATGGTTTGCGTTGTTCGACCCTCGGCAGTGCATAATTTATTTTTTGTTGGAGTGGTCTGTATGCCTCGGCATGATTTGCGCATGTTTGTATCGCTGCCTTGAACTTATTAAAGTTTTTATTGCCTCTTCATGGCTTGAGAATATTTGGTTAATAATGAAAAGGAATTTTGGAAATTTTCTATAAACGAATTAATTGTTTCCTTGTTTTCTTCTATTGGATTAAAATCATGTTTATAGAAGTTCACGATTTAATGTGTTATTGACTTCATTATTGGACTACTATTAAGTGTCAAAGTCGACCATCTCATCTCTACTTCTTCGAGATTAGACGGGATACTCATTGAGTACACATTGCTTTCATACTCATACTACACTTCTGTTCATTTTTGTTGCATAGGTATATATAACTCTAGTGGCCTATTGGGCGTAGCAGCATGGTTGATATGGAGACTTAGGTGAGCTGCACTTATCGAGGCGACCCATAGGCAGGAGAGTCTCTTTCAATTATCTGTATTTATTTTCTGTCCAATATTGTGTTCCGGACAGTTGTTGTATTTTATTCCCTTCTTAGTAAATGCTCATGCATTTCTGACACCGGGTTCTGGGATGGTTTTGAAATGTTTTGTATTAATTGCTTATAATTTAGTTTGAATTGAAGCGGTTATCTTTTCATTTATAAAATTGAAGGAAAATCTTAGTTTTCAAGATTGTTAAAATGAGAACTTCATCAAGTAATTTGGTTGGCTTGCCTGACAGCAGTGTCCGGTGCCACAACGACCCTTAGTGTATTTTGGGTCATGACAACATAGTATCAGAGCACTAGGTTCCTAGAGTCTCACGAGTCATAAGCAAGTCTAGTAGAGTCTTGCGGATTGGTATGGAGACATCTGTACTCATCCATGGGAGGCTGCAGGACTGTTAGGAGTACTTCCCTTCTTGATCCTTTATCGTGCGATTTGATCCTTGGAGGCGTATGACTTTTATTCATTCTACTCAATCTTACGCGACGCATACCGCTTGTTATAAATCGAGAATTAAATAACCGTAATGGTAATATAGATGTGATACAGGATGTTTCTCCCGGTATAGCTGATCGGATTATTATCGTCGCTTTGTAGAAGGATATTTTATTGTTTCAGCCCAGTAGTGGTACTTTTGAGAGCTCTGAGGCTAGGCACAGGTTTCCATGACGCTTACGCATGATTATTCCATAGTATTGGTATGATAGTAAGATGTTTGCCCACGTATCAGGGCAGTGAATGATTTGAAGGGAGGTTTACTCAGTGCATAATCTAGAGATTCGATATTTTATCCCCGGCGAGGGAAAGACAATTGGCCTAAGAATGGTCGGGTGTGGACTGGTAGAGTAAGAAGACTTGGTATTTGTGAGCGTGGTGGAGGTTCCTTCTTCGATGAGGTGTCCTTGTACTAATTGAATGTGCTAAGTTCACCAGTGTTATGATCCTCTATAATTTGCCATTGGAGTGAATATTGTGAAACAGTATTGAACAGGCAGCTGTCAGATATCACGGGGTGCGGTAGTGCAGGATTGAATCAGTGTTCCTAAGGTCGACGGTTCAAGGAAGATGATCTTTAGAAAGGTTTAAAGTCAGCAGCAATTGTTGGTTCAAGTGCCACGGAGATAGATTTTATTCAAGGCAATAATTGAGCAGCAAAGTATGAGGAAGGACATGTAGGAAGTGCCAGGCGGTGTTTGAAATATCTAGAAGGCCGAGTATAAGGGGCCAAGGGTCGAGTAGTCTATTAAGGAGATGAGTTCCGCCAAAAGTGGGAGAGTGGCAGAGTTGTATATGGTTATTGTGGTAGGATGACTATGCACCTTAATAAGATTTTGGAGTGATTTGGGGAAATTTTAGTGATTGGTGATTTGGGCTACGAATTAAATTTGAAGTATGGGCTATTATGCAGCAGGATATTTGATATAACGGAAAGGAGCTGCTTGAATGAAGAAGGATGCAAAATAACTTTGAACTGGGAGGATGTTGCCGCACATTTAATGGATGTCCACGAGGGGTGAATGGACTTGTGCAGCTGGAGAGTGAGCTCGAACTCAAGATGGGTTGTTGATGTCGTAGTGATTGTACCCCGTGTAACAACGCTGGAAGATGTCGGGAGTGATTTCTACAGGTAGGTTATCCCTGTGAGCAGGTTAGCAGTCGCATGGTTGGCGAGGCTTCTGCGAAGAATTCAATTTGTTGTACAGCAAAGGGATCAGTCGTGCGAATGTTGTTGATGATTCAGAGTATAAAAAGGGGGTTTCTACAGTAAGATATTAAGAATGTTGGCGGTTGATTGTGCAAGGTTATGTCAATAAGAGATTAAGAATCCTGGTAAACCCCAGAGTTGTGTAATAGTGACTTCAAGCTAAGTGGGAGAGCCTCACTGCCTATGATTGGATTGCATGGTTAACTACTTGCGAAGTTTCTAGTTATTGGCATGTTGATGGGTTATTTCAGCCACGGGAAAGGAGCTTAGGTGGTAATTTAAGCAAAGGGATTGTTAAAGCTGTGCTATGGTTGGGCTTGTCGTCTCTTGTTCAGATTTGGAAAGGATTCGGGATTGTGCTTTGTATAGATGCGGGTTCCAAGGGAAGCGATTCGGTGGGTTATTTTCCAAGAGGGTATTCATGTGATAAAAGATTTATGTAATTTATTATATTCGGGGCCAAGTCAGAGCAGGTGGCTCTCAGCAACGGTCCTAGTGGATTCAAAAGGGTAAAGTGTAGTGCCTAATGATTGCAAACCTATAGGTACGGTTAAGGATCGGGCTTTGTAGCGGCTTATGAGAAGAGACACAGAACGTTCTATGATGTTTTCACTTGTAGTGTAGCATTTGGGAAGTATGAAGTGGTTCGTGTGATTTGAGGCAGCGTGGTCTCGTGATTTAGGGTCATTTGGAATGAGTGCAAATTGAGTTTGCTATGTGTTGTATGGAACTATTATTCCCAAGGCATATGAGGTTAAGTTAGAAGAATTAGATTGGTTAGACACGATTGAATTGCCATGATGATGGTAGTGACTAGTTCCCTTAGTGTGATTAAGTTATGCAAGTGATTGGGACGGTACGGGTGAGACCTGTCGGTCACCGTAATTGGTGTTATTCAGGAAGTATTCTTCTGTTATGGCATGTTATGTGTAGACAGATCTCGAAAGGGTTATGGTGCGTTAGACCACTACTTAGAGATTTTCATATTTCCACGGCTGTGAGAATTCACCTGTGTGTTGCTATGGTTCTCCTGAAGCGAGATAAGTGAAAAGCTTCTATATGATGAAGTGTTAGCCCGATAGTAGTCCCGAAGCTATGATAAAAAGTGTGTTCTATCGTATGTTGGCATGTTAGGTGCAATGAGTGGTATGGAATTTGAAGTAAAGATCAAGGTAACAGCTTGGTGTGGACAAGGATGTCACGAGCTCGGATGTGCAGGAAAGGAGTTTCGATGTTTAGGGTAAGTTGGTATGGTCTTCAGCGTCACCTGAGATTGGTGTTTTGTGAAAAAGGCTTTGCATCCTGGTTAATGATTCTTGATTGGTTTTCAACGTTAGTACGGCCGGTGGTTTGGAGGTACAACCCAGTTATTTGTTATGGTAGGTTGCGGGAGTGTGTCCCATAGGAAGACTGTATAAGCGTGGCAGGTAGCCACTTGATTGATTAAAGACTTAAACCAAGTATAAAAGTTGTGATAATATCGTTGATTTGAGAATATATGCATGGAGGGCACTCGGTCTATTGATTTGTAGACTGCGGATGATTTCTCCGGCTATGATGGATGTTATTATGTGTTACGAGCGGAAGAGGAGTTATTATGGACCTTTGAAAGGTAATTAGCCTAGTTCAGTGCAATCAGAATTGGCTTGAGGTCGGTGGATGGATTAAAATGTGACTATGGGCTCTATATCAGGCCAAACGTGTTCATTTTAGTAATGCGCTCCTTATGGAGGAGTAGTCAGGATGTTATTTTGTTGTCGGATATTTCATGTAGTGATACGTTACGCCGTGTGAGTTGTGAGGCGGCTTGAGAAATTGCTTATGTGTTGAGGATCTGCGTAGAATTATGTTATATGAGCAAAAAGGCTCTTGAGATTCAGTTTGTGTATCGCACCTTTGTTGTGCTTGCGTTTTGTAGCTTATAGCGCTATATGTCCCCTTAGGGATGGTATTATGCACTTAGCATGCTTGTGACCGAAATTCGGTATTTTATCTTAATGAGCAATTTAGCCTGATGTGCATCTCCTTAGGTGAATGTTATGTGTGGATTGGGTGGCATGCCGCCATGGGTATGTTATTTGGATCGGGTTGCGCACCGCAATAGTGTGATGTTGAGTATAGTTTTCTATGTGTTATTTTTGTATGCCTTGCTTCCTATTTTCTAAGGAAGGTCTGTATTAGTGCGTGAGTTAGGTAGTTCCTTCCAAAGTTCGTTTCCTTTTGCATCGCACTCGAATTGGTAGCCTATTGGCACATTGTGGCATCATATGAAACGTTTTGTTATGTCCGGGGTGGCTTATTGCCTGAGCAG
The DNA here is from genome assembly GCA_026770625.1 of Nicotiana glauca. NCBI lineage: Eukaryota > Viridiplantae > Streptophyta > Magnoliopsida > Solanales > Solanaceae > Nicotiana > Nicotiana glauca. The sequence goes on from MU706271.1 coordinate 160,191, forward strand.
TTCATACTGGGTGAGATGAGATCATTGGATTTAGGATCAGTGCAGTCTGACTATATGGAGTATATTAAGAAGCAAATATCATTATTTGGTTCAGGATAAGGTGATGGTTCATGTCAGGAGTATAGACCCAATGAATTGTGGGTTCAGCACTGGTTATGAATTTCTGCACATCTCATACATCGTGTCGGTATTGTAAAGAGTTAGGGCAAGACCTATGTATGTCATGAGGGGCAATAAAAGCATCAGATTTGTGAAATTTCGACTAATCTGATCAGAGAATATTATTGTGGTCCTATGAGTAAAGCGGTGAAAGGTGTGAATTCAGCAAAGGTATGCAGTCATGTTCTGGTGCATCGTGTGGTAATTGATACGGTGTCCGCATGTTGGAAATAGGCCTGGCAGAGAATTCTGGATGTGGGAATTAGGCTCTAAGGCTTATTTGCTTGAATAAAAGGAAATATCTTCAGAATTAATCAAGCTAAGGTGCTCAACCAAGTTGTGGTAGCACATGAAGGTGCATGAGGTGTTAAACAGTGATTTCAGACTACTTCAGTGTAGTTCTCATCATGTTCGAGGACGAACGTATGTTTAAGGGCGAGAGAATGTAACGACCCGACCAATCATTTTGAGCCCTAGCACGTTGTTCATCAGTCTGAGGCCATGACCAACTTCATTTTAGGTGTTATAACTTGCACACATGGTCAGAATTGAATTTCGGGAAGTTCGAAGTTGATTTGGGAAGGGAATTCTCATTTCGGAAGCTTAAAGTTGAAAGAATTAACTAGGATGGGATTTTTGAGTAAACAACCTCGTAATCGGGATTTGAAGGTTCCAGCATGTTCGTATAATGATTTTGGACTTAGGCATATGCTCGGTTCAGGTTTTGGATAACCCGGGAGCGTTTTGGCATCTATTGTGAAAGTTAGCATTTTGGAAGAAATTTCATAAGTTTGGCTTGAAGTGCATTTCAGTGTTATCAATGTACGTTTTGGATTCCGAGTCGGTGAATAGCTCCGTATGGTGATTATGGAGTTGGGAGCGCGATCGAAAGTGAATTCGGAGGTCTGTGGGTCATTTTGGAGCCATTTAGCTAAAGATAGAATTTGAAGGTTTTTGAGAAGTTTGACCGAAGTGGACTTTTTGATATCGGGGTTGGAATCCGATTCTGGAAGTTGGACTAGGTCTGTGATGTTGAATATGACTTGTGTGCAAACTTTGAAGTCAATCGGACGTGATTTGATAGGTTTAAACATCGAAAGTGGAAGTTGGAAATTTCAAAGTTCATTAAGCTAGATTGGGGTGCGATTCATGGTTCTAGCGTTGTTTGATGTGATTTGAGACTTCGAACAAGTCCGTATTATGTTTTTAGACTTGTGCGGGTGTTTGGTTTGGAGCCCCTGGGGCTCGGGTGTGATTTGGGATAGCTTCGGAGAGTTTTGCTAAGAAATAGGATAGCTGGTACTGGTATGATCGCATTTGTGATGCTTTGGTCGCAAATGCGACCTCGCATTTGCGAGGTCCCGTTCGTATTTGCGAGCCTGGGCTTCTAGGGGAAGTTTGCATCTGCGAACGAGGGATTTGATTTTGCGAGGTTGTCCCCTTCGCAATTGCAAAAGAAATTATCGCAAATGCGACCAGGACAGGGTGGGCTTCGCATTTGCGATGCAAATGTCGTGAATGCGACATCGCAATTGCGAGCATGGAGTCGCAAATGCGACTTCTGTGTCTGGAGCTGTGGCTTTTTATTTCGAGACTTAGCCCATTTCCCTTATTTCCCACTTGGCCTTAGGCGATTTTTAGAGCTTTTGGAAGAGGGTATTCACCTAGCACATTAAGGTAAGTAATTTCTATACAACATGAGTTAAATACATAGATTGTGGGTAGATTAACATGTGAAAATTAGGGAAAATCAAGGTTTTTAGATGAAAACCTAGAATTTGGTAAAAATAAGATTTAACCACAAAAGTTGTTAGGGAATGGAGTAAAAATTATATATTCTTGATCCCTAGGTTATGGGTACGACTTTCTTAAAAAAAAATTGGAATCCGGGCACATGGGCCTGGGGGTGAATTTGAGGAACCTTGCATTTAGGGTCGAAAAATTGGTTTAATGATTAGAATATGAACTTTTGAGCATGTATTGACTAGTTCTTACCCTATTTGAATAGTTTTGGATTGCTCGGCTCTGAATTGGAGGTTTGAGCGCGTTCTTGAATCGGAATATAGGCTTCAAAGCGAGGTGAGTCTCCTTTCTAACCTTGTAAGAGGGAATTGTTCCCATAGGTGAATTAATTGGATATGTGCTCCTATTTGTGGGGGCTACGTACACACGAGGTGACGGGAGTCCGTGCGTAGCTACTATTAATTTATTGTCCGGGTAGTTAGGACCCAAAATCATGCTATACTTTGATTATTTGCGAACCTATTGATAGCTTGAATTGCTTAAATCACATCGAATTTATAATTGAATTTCTAAAAAAGATTAAACTTTATTTTCTTGAATTTTTAAAAGAGGATTGGATTTTCTTGGGATAATTGCTCCCTAATGATTTCTTGATTTACTGATTGTCGTGTTTATTTATATTTGACCGTGTCGCATGTTTGATTCGCGAGCGGGGTAATAGATGCATCTATGGTTGGCGATATTCGACCCTCGACAATGCACAGTTTATTTTCTGTTGGAGCGGATCGTACGCCTCGGTATGATTTGCGCATGCTTGTATTGCTGCCTTGAACTTATTAAAGTTGTTATTACCTCTTCATGGCTTGAGAATATTTGGTTAATAATGAAAAGGAATTTTGGAAATTTCCTATAAACGAATTAATTGTTTACTTGTTTCCTTCTATTGGATTAAAGTCATGTTTATAGAAATCTACAATTTAATGTGTTATTGACATCATTATTGGACCACTATTAAGTGTCGAAGTCGACCATCTCGTCTCTACTTCTTCGAGATTAAACGGGATACTCATTGAGTACACGTTGTTTTCGTACTCATACTACACTTCTGTGCATTTTTGTTGCACAGGTATATGTAACTCTAGTGGCCTACTGGGCATAGCAGCATGGTTGATACGGAGACTTAGGTGAGCTGCACTTCTCGAGGTGACCCGTAGCTAGCAGAATCTCTTTCGGTTATCCGTATTTATTTTCTGTCCAATATTATGTTCTGGACAGTTGTTGTATTTTATTCCCTTCTGAATAAATGCTCATGCACTTGTGGCACCGGGTTCTAGGACGGTTTTGAAATGTTTTGTATTAATTGCTTATCATTTAGTTTGAATTGAAGCGGTTGTCTTTTCATTTATAAAACTGAAGGAAAATCTTAGTTTTCAAGATTGTTAAAATGAGAACTTCATCAAGTAATTTGGTTGACTTGCCTGACAGCAGTGTCCGAGGCCACCAAGACCCTTAGCGTATTTTGGGCCGTGACATATACCATGTGAAAGCATAATATCCAGTAATTTATTCTGGACAGTATAATTGAGCAGTGTCAAACAATGGACAATTTGTATTCCATAATAAATTATTGGAATTAGGGACATAAAATTTTTGCTTGTTGTATATTATGCTGGAGATATATCATATAAAAGCATAGTATGTTGTATTTTATACTAGACAATTATTTTATAAGATGTATAATCTGTTGCAATTCATGATTTTATTGTTCTATGCTGGAGTTGTCATTTTCATATAATTTTCTGTAAAAGATTTTGATAGTATGTCGATCATATTCCATAATATATTAGAAACATAAAAAAAATATTACAAAGGATAATCACACATAAACATAGTGGAAGATAAAGAGCACCCAAAAGAAAGGAAAAGCCACATAAAAATAAAGAAAACAAAAACAAAAACACAGAACAAAAACATTAAAAAGGATTAAGGAAAACTACGAATCATTTGTCTCATCAGAATAATACTCCTTAATTTCTCGATATATCTCCTCATCATCTGAATCAGAGATAATTATAGGATACCCGGGCAAAAGACCACAAATTCTCATGAGATCATTCTTCAACATGTTGAAATCATGACGCAACTGATTTTGTTCAATTATTATTTTTTCCACAAGATAAGGAAGATTCTTTAAGCTATATTCCAGCTTCGCACAGTCATCCCTGTTGGGATACTTAAAAGAATCAAAGTTCTGGACAACCTTGTCGAACGAGGTTGAAAAACCTTCAGAATTGTGTTCTACGTTCAGCCTGTTCTGGAATGATTTGTCAGCAAAAAACTGAGGTCTTACTCTTTCCCAATCAGCTTTTATTTGCTCCCACTTTTGCATAATATTATCCATCGGTGCTTTACTATCTCGTGTAAACACTTAGGCGAGCCTTAGAGTAATAACTATAAACTAAATCTATTTCTATTAATCATTACAACTAGCAGTCAGGCTTGATTCGGACTTTTTATCTGAGTTATATAATAGACCAATCTGCGTCAATATTTAAACTCCCTCGTTTTTGGTATTTTTAATCAGACCTAAAAAGTATGTGCAAGTCATGCTAATTTTATGCTTTCTTTGTTTAAGGAGGTATATATAAGACTTTGTTTGTTTATATACTTTCCCCAAAAATATGCAATATGTGTTTTTGTATGTCGCCTTAGAGTTTTACCTTTGAACTTCAAATAAGCCTAATATCCCTCCCTTTTAGGATTAGTAGTCCTAAGTGCCTCCGGGACTGATAGGTTTGGGACGGGTAATAGCATGCAATAAGTAATCGAGACTGACCCGCACTTTAAATACCTTAACAGGGTGGGAAGGGTAGATATGGATATGATGACCATGCAATAATGTCACGTGTAGCCCCTCATTGAGGAGTGATTACCGGACATTATGTGGGGTGATCCATATTTTTAATAAACCTAGGACCCCCTTCCTTTATTCTTCATTTCTTTTCATTCATCATTTTAACTCCTTATTTAAAAATCAGCTTTTCTAATTATTCTTTCAAACTTTGTTTACTTTCAAACCATTATGTGTTGAAATCCCCTCTTATTTGAGCCTTATCTGCCTATATGTTAGTTCTCAATTCACAATAATTGTCTAGCCGGGAACCACACTAGTGGATTCTGAGGTGTGCCTAACACCTTCCCCCTTAGAATAATTTCAAGGCCTTACCCTATATCTAGTTATTCAAATCAAACTCTTTTGGTGTCCTAATGCACCCTAATCATTAGGTGGTGAATCTTCAAATGCAAACCCAATTCCCAAAAGGAATGAGTTGTCCCTCCAAATGTCATAAACCCGATTTCACGAGAAAAAGGGGACGCGACAGCATGGCGACTCTATTGGGGAGAATTAGGCTTTTACCATTTCAGACTATTATTGTGAATTTATGTTCCTTTATTACTTTCTTATTTCCTTCAAGCATTTAATTCCCTCTTCAACTACAAAACTGAATTGTCTCTTGTTTCTTTCCTTTACTACTTTCCTTTACTATTGCTTTAAATTATGAAAACTGTTATATTTACTGCTTTCATAACGTGTAAATACGTGAAAACATGTCTTTTATAATTGCATAATCATGCTCAACATCATATTCCACACGTGCCAAATAAATACCATAGCAACACTTATAATGAGTGGTTTCGCTCTTCCGATATTATCACCCCTAAATTTGTAAAATGCATATTTATGGTAAAATCAGTCGATCAACGGTGTAGTCGACGGTTCCCCGCCTTTCCCCCTTGAGTTATCCGCTTAAGGGTACCAGTCTAAAACCCCATACAAACCTTACTTTATTTAACTGTGCATGCATCATGGTCAAACCTAGCTGAGTCGGTTATGTTGTCCGCATAATGACTCTTTAAGATAGCCTTTCCCAAAGTCCACTGGGTTTTCCTAAAACCCAAATGGGCATCATCACGTTCCATGCATTTATTTGGAGAACTAAATGCTTTTATTCCAATTACTGATATTTAAATAGTCGAGTCTGGTGGGGGTAAGGGCCTAACCCTTTTGTCTTGGAGAAATATGAGGCACAAAGTCCCCAGATTCGGCATGGTCACCAACATCCACCGAAAATTGCTAAGCAGGTGGGAGGATCTTCACTCCAGTAATCAGACTCTTGTCCAAAAATATCTGGGAAATCTACCTTCCCTCCTGGAAATCCAACCCAACAACAAGATTATAGAAGTTGCTACTCTATTCTGGGATTGTGAGAGGTCTATATTCCACTTCGGAGAAATTGAGATGACACCCTTGCTAGAAGAAATAGGAGGATTGGCCAGTATACCATGGGAAACTCCGGGTTTGTTAATGCCTGAGAACCGCAAGGGCAGGGGTTTTCTCAAAATGATGGGTCTAAAGAAGAATCCAGGACTGACATGTTTGAAGGATTTCTACATCCCTTTTGATTATTTATACGAGAGGTACGGTCACAGAAAATCCTACCGTACCTATCCTGACGAGTTTGCCATCACATCATTAGGGCATATTCACCGAAGGGTCTTTGTATTTATGTTTTGCTTCCTGGGATTGATTGTGTTTCCAACGAAGAAAGAAAGAATCCACACCAGACTAGCTATGGTAACTAAAACTCTAATGGATGGAATTGGTGGGCAACCATTCAGTATTGTGCCCATGATCATTGCAGAGATGTACCGAGCCTTGGAAAGGTGTCAAAAAGGAGCCAAACACTTCGAAGGCTACAATTTGATACTTCAACTTTAGCTCATGGAGCATCTCCAAAAGGGTGAATATCGACAAGAGATTCAGTGAAGGGACTGGGATGATCATATAGACTTCCATCATCCAAGGCGAATCAATTACATGCCCAACATGTTCGCTCAACCAGAGAATGCTAGAGAATGGGTCGAGCTCTTCGACAATCATACTGAGGACCAGGTACAATGGATGTTTGAGTGGTTTCCGACCAAGGAGTTCATCGTCCGATCCTGGGATGCACCTTTTCTGATATTGATCGGCCTGAGAGGAACATACCCTTACATCCCTCTCCGGGTTATGAGGCAAGCTGGTAGGAAGCAGGTTGTACACAGGGTTGACAAGATGAGTCACTTTCGGTCTAACTTCCAGGATGATGATAGTCCTTACAAGTTCCAAGCTCAGCATATGTGGCAATGCAAGATTATCATGGAGAGAGATACCATCGTGCCAGACAGATACCATGTTGGTTGCGCTCCCTACTATTCAGGCTGGTTGGATGATAACCATAATGGTTTGGTCCAGCTCAGGTTTGTTCGAGGTCATAGGATCATAGATTAAAAGGCCGAGGCACAGGTCAAATACAATCAGCTGCGCAAGAGGATCCGGGAATGCGAAAGCAAGCACCGTGAGATACAAGAAGCCAATCAAAACCTAATTGACAAATGGAAGGATATGGCTGTCAGTGCCAACAAGTGACTGGCATACTTGGAGCGAGGCATAGTGGGGTTGGAGAAAAAATTTCTCAAGAGGGTCGAAGACTGCCAAAATACTAAAGGAAACGAAGGCGGACACCTAGACAAAGCCTACCTATTACTGGGACTTCGCGAGTTGGGAAAGCTGTTCGATGGAGCTAGGGATGCAGAATCTAGGGAAGGTCCCTCTGGGACCAAATAGATAGGAGTTTTTCTTCTTTTATGAAATGTAATAAGGCCAATGGCCACTAGCAACTTGTATTTCCTGTTATTTAGTGTCGATTTGGGACTCATCTACCTTTTATCAATAAAATAAGGCATTTATCATTTCAAGTTCTTCAAATCAACTTGTCGCTAGGCCTACCTCGGGCACAAAGAGGTCCCCAAATTAGGACACGCTTTACGTTCCCGCACTATGTGTTTACATATTGCAACATCTTTTTATGATCCTCATTAATTTGTTACCTTTTTTTGTTTTTACCTTTTGTTTATTATTTTCCCTCCCCAAAGATTAGTTTGTGCACTCTGGCAACATTATTTTATTCCACGAGATCCAGGGGCCCTCCACCCACTCCTCCTCTTAGTCCCGTCAAAAACAAGAATAAAGGGAAGATGGAAGATTTGAACAACGCGAGAAAGGAAAACTCAACTAAACGGGTAGAGGTCACTCATGGCCATGTTACTCAGGTTTCCAAAGATAATGCATCCCAACTCGAACAAAAGCTGCTGAAATTCCAAGAAGAACTTGATCAAGTTTGGAATCTGGCAAATCTGTCATTTTCCCTCACCACCCCAGATATCAATTTCCCAAATGCTCAGAACCCTACACCTCCACAGAACATCCCGAAGAAACCAAGTCATCCCACTCTTCACCACCACTACAACACCTACCATACCACAAATAACACCCCGCTGATCATCCCAGAACTCTAGAACTCCACAAATGACAACTGCCACACCCACCATAATACCCCCATCTATGTGGAGACTATGCCACACTCCACCCAACCCATCTCAAACACACCCGAGTCTGATGATAAAGACTTGCTCATCAGAAACCTAGCCGAAGAACTTAAGAAATTGACTAGCCGAATTCAAGGCGTTGAAAGAAGTAACGGAATTGAAGGGCTGAACTACAAAGAATTTTGCATACAACTCGATGTCAAACTGCCCGGGGGGTACAAACCTCTGAAGTTCAAAATGTTTGATGGTACGGGGGATCCAAGAATACATTTGAGAATGTACTGTGACAAGATGGTTGGAGTAGGGAAGGACGAGAGAATCCGCATGAAGCTTTTAATGAGGAGCTTGAAAGGAGATGCTCTATCTTGGTACATTAGCCAAGATCCAAAAAAGTGGTCGAACTGGGTAAGAATGGCGTCCGACTTTTTGGACAGGTTCAGGTTCAACACGGAGAATGCGCCGGATGTGTTCTATATTCAAAATCTAAAGAAGAAGCCCACAAAAACATTTCGCGAGTATGCTTCTCGCTGGAGGTCAAAAGCTGCTAAGGTTAGACCTGCCTTAGAAGAAGAACAAATGAACAAATTCTTCGTCCAGGCTCAAGACCCACAATATTATGCAAGGCTGATGATGATCGAGGGCCACAAATATTCTGACATTATAAAGCTGGGAGAAATGATCGAAGAGGGCATCAAAAGCGGTATGGTTACGAACTTCGAAGCCTTGCAAGCTACAAATAAGGCCTTACAGTCTGGTGGAGCGTCCAAGAAAAGGGATGAAGGAGCCGTAATGGTGGCACAGAGAACCAAATCTCCCGTCAAATACCAAACCTACCCAATGCCTCCACTCACATATCAGCCTACTCCAAACTACCAAGCACCTTCACTCTCTTACCAAACTCCACCGCCCACTTATCAATCACCTCCACCTCACACATATCAGCCTACTTCACCCAGATATTCCCAACCCACACACGTTTACCAAGCCCACAATGCTCAATCATCCCACTATCAATCCCTTCCTCCATGCCAAAACTTCCCTAGACCTCGACCTCGACCGAACTTTGACCGAATGCCTCCGAAATAATATACATCTATTGCTGAACCTATTGACCAGTTGTATGAAAGACTCAAAGTTGTTGGTTACATCACCCTATCCCTGCTGCCCTTGACAACCCTTCTCAGCGAGTTAATCCAAATAAATCCTGTGCATACCATTCCGGCATGAAAGGACACACCATTGACGAATGTCGTTCTCTGAAAGTTATGATCCAGACTTTAATTGTTAACAAGATTATTGTGGAGAAGGAGCCTGCTCCAAATGTCCGCAATAACCCTCTGCCTGACCACAAGAGTGGAGGCATTCACATGATTAAAATAGAGGATGATTGGGATCCTAAGGGATCGATTGGTTTGATCACAGAAGGTGACGACCCAAAGAAACCATAAGTCACCCTTAATCCTATCGTAGTCCAGATTCAGCCCTCTGGGGATGCCGAGGTAAATATGTTTGTGCCACTTTAGTTTGAAGCAACATCCTCTATAAAGACGCTAGCACCAATTGAGGTCGAATTTGTGGCTCCAGTAAATGTACCTACACCGTTTGAAGTTAAAGTTTTACCGCCCAAGGCACATGTTCCGTTCGGAGTGGAGGTATCCACGCCGATTCCAGTGGAAATGTCAGCCATGACGCCATTCCATACAAAGGCTATACCAAGGGACTACACAGCTGAGGCAAGAAGGAAAGGCAAGGTTATGTTTGGAAAGGCTATTGCGGCATAGGGTATGACGAGAACTGGTAGAGTTTATACCATAGAACATCTGGTTGAGTCAAGCAAGCAGGCCTCCAACCGACCGACCATCGCCGAGGCTGGGCCGGATGATCTCTGGAGAAAGATACAAGCCAAGGAATACTCGGTCATTGACCAGCTAAAAAAACACCGGTGCAAATTTCTGTCCTTGCATTGCTACAAAATTCCGATGCACACAAGAATGCCCTGTTAAGGGTGCTGAGTGAAGCATATGTGGCAAGAAACATAACCGGCGGAGAAATGGCTAACATGGTAGGAGAGGTATTGGAAAGTCACAAGATCACTTTTCACGATGATGAGCTGCCACCAGAAGGTTTGAGTCATAACAAGGCATTGCACATCACCGTGCAATGCGAAGACTACTTTATCACCAGAATCCTGATCGACAGAGGGTCCAGCCTCAATATTTATCCACTGGTAACACTTAGGACGTTGGGTAAGGGACTACATGAATAAAGGATGGAGCTATCATTGTGAAAGATTTCAACGGCTCCCAAAGGTCCACCAATGGGGAGATTAGTTTGTGTTTACAAATGGGGCCTTGGTTCTATGTTGATTTCCAAGTGATAGACGTAGCGGCATCTTATAATCTGTTGTTGGGACGGCCATGGATTCATGTTGTTGGGGCCGTAGTATCAACACTAAATCAGGCAGTAAAGTTTGAGTGGAATCACCAGGAGGTGATCACTCACGGCGACGGTAGAAATCTTATATACAGCCGCCAGACCATTCCAGCAATCGGAGGAACAAGGAAGCTAGGTGGAGAAACCTACCACCACATCGAGCGGGTAAATACCATCAACAAAGACAAATTGTGGGACAACAAAATTGAGAGTATATTGAACTAGAGTGGGTACAAACCTGGCAAGGGACTTGGCAAGAACCTCCAAGGAATCGCTAAGCCCATAAAACTCAAGAAGCACGGCACCACTTTCGGACTAGATATGAGTACCTGGGAAGAATTCAACAACTGGTCGCCACCATGGCGCGGTCCTTACTATACGCTGGAACAGCCGATTCCACGCTTGGAATAGACTTTCCAACCGGTCGATGTTATCTATGGGTCAAAAGAAGAGGAAGCACTGGCAGCGATGAAGAATTTGTTCCTAGAAGACAATGAGATGAATTGTGTTGTCGTTCTCGAGGAGGAGGGGGAGGAAGGCCCTTCTATACATGCTGTAAGCAGAGGAGAACGCCTCAATAACTGGACCATCAGAACCACCAGAGCCCGGCGAGCCTCGGGGTAGCAAGGCTAAACAAGCATCATGCATTATCTTTTATTTTTACTAGTTAATTTTTTCCTTTCGCATTTTAAATTTCTGCAATAAGATCTTCAATGTTCAAAACAGTTATGGAATGAGACAACGCAACAAACGGATATAGATTCAGAGGAACATGACATATCGGTGGAGATTGTTAAGGAAGTTGAGAATTTTGAAAACAGACAAAAGTCCAACCTGGACGAGACTGAGGTTATTAACCTGGGAGATGTAGAAAACATCAAAGAAACACGAATCCGCGTCCACTTATCGCCATCAGAAAAGAAGGAATACACAGAATTTCTAAAGAAATATGAGTACATATTTGCCTAGTCATATGACGACATAACGGGCCTGAGGATGTCTATTGTGGCTCATAAACTGCCAACTGATCCAACATGTACGCCGGTAAAGCAAAAGCTCAGAAAGTTCAAACCTGATATAAGACTGCACTGTGGGCCGGGCCTAAACCGGACCGGACCGGGCCCGCGGTCCTAACGGGCAAAACGGGCCTGGTGGGTCGGTCCTGGTGAGTCGATCCTAATGGTCTTTTAAAGCCCGAGGCGGGCTGGTCTTCAACGGTAGGCCCACGAGCCCGGGACCGTTTAGCCCGGGACTGGCTGACGGGCCTGGTCCGGGCCCAACGGGCCTAGCGGGCCTAACGGCGATAATTTATTAAATTTTTTTTTAAAAAAAACAGCCCAACGGCCATATTTAAAAAGTAGTCGTTTGGGGCTATTTTTTGACCGTTTGGCATTTTATAAAATAGCTATTTGGCCCCCAAACATTATATAATTATACTTTTCCCCATTTCTCAACTATAAATGCCCCCTAATTCTTTCATTTTTACTCACCAATTCATCAATATCTCTCAATCTCTCTCAATCTATCTACTAGAATTGCTTATTTTATTGTTGAAATTTCGTAAACAATTGTGAAGTTGGTGAATTGAAGTCTTCAAGTCTTCAACGATGTTCAATTTTCAAGAAGTTGTTCGGCAATTCGGTAAACTTGTTCCAACTCTTAATTTTTAAGAATATATTTTTGTGTGTTTTAATTAGTATGGCATTTTCTTTAAAAAAAATGTTTGGTGGTAAGGGAAAAGCTAAAATTGGTGAACGTAGTCGCCAACCTACTACCCTTCCCCCGGCTCCCCGACCCAGACTTGTTACCCGGCCTGCTGCTCCTATTATTCTTGATAGTGATAACCCTTGTTTTTAATTTTTTGATAGTGAATTTTGCCATAATGTTGCACCAGGTGAAAGATTAAATGAAGAAGTTATGAATGCTCTTTATCCTAATGAAACTATCTTAGAAAATGTTGAGGAAAATGAGGATGTAGATGAAACCCAATCGGATTTAGATGATACACCTACTAGTCCTGTTAATAACCCAACTGATGCACCGCCCGACCCACCTGTAGAAACCCCTACTTTTAATATACAACCTTCTAAACGCCTAGAAACACCATTAGTTTGGAATTTTTTTACTCAAGTAAGAGAACAAAATAAGGCTAAGTGTAAGAATTGTGGGAAATTGCTTGTGCATAAATATACTGGAGAACGTAGCGGCACGGGTAGTTTGACTAGGCACATACTAACACACCCTAGAGATAAAGTTAGATATTTACAAATGAAAGCG
>MU706271.1:175580-189198 GCA_026770625.1 Nicotiana glauca
TTTTGTCTTTAACTTGCGAAAATATATAAGCTATAATGTATATACATAATATACAATATATACTACAAGAAAATATATAAACTAATATATATACATAACATAACATACTATATATATACTAGTATAATATATATATTATATATACTATACTAATATACTATATATACTACAAAACAAGATTTTTCAAAATGAGGGCCCCACCCCCAAATCCCAATGAGAAAACGGTAATTTTGCACAAATAGCCATTTTTTTATTTTGTTCAATTTATAAAACTAACCTTATCTAACACTATAAATACCCCCTCCCTCTTCTTCATTTCAATACACAATACTCATTTCTCAATCTCTCAATCTCTCAATCTCTCAAGACTTCAAGTCTCAATCTTAATTTTCAAGTTACATCATGCCTCGTTCGGAAAGAGTGCGCTTATTTATTTCGCATTACTATGAAGTGCTTGAAGAAAATGAAGAAGGCCAAAGATTAAAGTGCAAGAACTGTGGAAGAGTCTTAAATTTTCGTTCAGGGTGTACCTGGGGCATTTTAAGGAGGCATATAAAGTATTGTGTTGATGGTATTTATCCGCGAATTCGTCTTTAAGATTTTTCAACAATTTGTGTTATTTTAAAATTATTAGACGTATTTATGCTTCATGTTATACTTTGTTATTAATTTATTATGCATGGAAATTTAATTTTACTATTGTTTTATTATTTTACTTTTTCGTCAAGCACTTTAATAATTAGATTTCTACATATATACTACATATAATTTTATATAGTAATGATATGGTTTACAAGAAATTGCCTTAAATAAAAAAAATTAAAAAAAAGCCCGAAAATAAAAAAGCCCGTTAGGCCGGTTAAGCCCACGAACCCGGCCCGTTTAGCCCAGGACCACATGGGCTTAGGCCCGTCACGGGCTGGTCTCACCCGTTGAGCCCACGAAGCCCGGGACCGTGAGGCCTGGGACTGCCAGAGCCCAGGCCCGCTAAGCACGGGCCCGTTAAGCCCGGCCGGTTTGGCCCATTTAGGGCCGGGACAGGCCCACCGTACAGCCTTAACCTGATATGAGTTTGAAAATCAAGGAAGAAGTCACTAAGCAGGTCAAAGCTAAGGTTCTCAGGGTAGTAGAATACCCGACATAGTTAGCAAACATTGTGCCAGTACCAAAGAAGGACGGGAAGGTTAAAGTCTATGTTGACTACGGGGATCTCAACTGGGCCAGTCCAAAAGATGACTTTCCTTTACCAAACATACACAGCCTGATCGATAATTGCGCCAAGCATGAATTGCAATCATTTGTGGATTGTTTTGCTGGTTATCATCAGATCTAGATGTATGAAGAAGATGCTGAGAGAATGGCTTTCATTACGCCGTGGGGAATGTGCTGCTACAAGATGATGTCGTTCGGTCTAAAGAATGCAAGGGCCACCTACATGAGGGCCATGACTACTATTTTTTATGATATGATACACAAGGAGATTGAGGTGTACGCAGTTGATGTTATCATCAAGTCCAAGAAGGCCACTGATCACATGGGAGATTTAAGGAAGTTCTTCAATAGATTACGGAGGTACAACCTGAAACTGAATCCCGCAAAATGTGCATTCGAGGTTCATGCCGGAAAACTACTCGGGTTTATTGTGAGCCTCCAAGGAATAAAACTCGATCCATCAAAGGTCAAAGCTATTCAAGAATTGCCACCGCCAAAGAACAAGAAGGACGTGATGAGTTTCTTGGGGAGACTCAACTACATCAGCTGGTTTATAGCACAGTCTATAGTTATCTATGAGCCAATCTTTAAGATGCTAAAGAAGGATGCCGCTACCAAATGGACTGATGACTGCCAAAAAACTTTCGACAGAATTAAGGAATACCTGTCAACACTACCAGTTTTGGTCCCGCCCGAGCCAGGTAGACCTCTATTACTCTACCTTGCAATATTAGATGGAGCTTTCGGCTGTGTTCTGGGGAAGCATGACAAAATGGGGAGGAACGAGCATTCCATCTATTACCTCAGCAAGAAGTTCACCCCGTACGAGACTCGGTATTCTCTGTTAGAGCACACCTACTATGCTTTTACTTGGGTAGCTCAGAAGCTGAGGCATTACTTCTATGCCTATACTACATACCTCATATCAAGGATGGATCCTCTAAAGTACATCTTTCAGAAGCCCATGCCAACTGGCAAGCTAGCCAAGTGGAAAATCCTGTTGAGTGAGTTCGACATTGTCTACGTGACTCAGAAAGCAATCAAGGGACAGGCACTAGCAAATCACCTTGCCGAAAACCCCATGGATGGAGAATACGAACCCCTGAAGACGTATTTTACTGATGAAGAGGTATCATTCAGTGGAGAAGATATTGCAGAATCCTATGATGGCTGGAGAATGTTTTTAGATGGAGCAGAAAATTTCAAAGGAGTTGGCATAGGAGAAGTCCTAGTATCAGAAACCAGTCAGCATTATCCGGTGTCTGCCAAACTAAGGTTCTCGTGCACCAACAATATGGCCGAGTATGAAGCATGCATCCTAGGGCTCAAGATCGCCATTGACATGAACATTCAAGAGTTGCTAGTGATTGGAGATTCAGACTTACTCATGCATCAGGTCCGAGAATAATGGGCAACCAATAACTCTAAGATACTCCCGTATTTGCATCACATACAGGAGTTGAGAAAGAGGTTCACAAAGATAGAATTCTGACATGTTCCCAGAATCTAGAATGAATTCGCCGATGCATTAGCTACCCTGTCATCTATGATACAACATCCAGACAAAAACTTCATTGATCCCATTCCAGTAAAGATCCATGATCAGCCAACTTATTATGCCCATGTTAAAGAAGAAGCAGGCGGAAAGCCTTGGTTTCATGATATCAGGGAATATTTGGCAAAAGGCGAATACCAGAACTTGCAAATCCTACTCAAAAATGCACACTTCGAAGGTTGTCCAATAATTTCTTTCACAGCGGAGGAATCCTGTATAGGAGGACTCCTGATTTGGGATTATTATGGAGTGTCGACGCAAAGGAAGCAGCCAGGCTGCTAGAGGAGATTCATGTTGGGACTTGTGGTCCACATATGAATGGTTTTGTTTTAGCAAAGAAGATACTTCAGGCTAGTTACTTTTGGATGACTATGGAGACAGATTGCATCCAGTATGTCCGAAAATGCCATCGTTGTCAGATTCATGCCGACATGATAAAGGTACCGCTGAATGAGCTCAATGCAACAAGCTCGCCTTGGCCATTCGCCGCTTGGGGAATGGACGTTATTGGTCTAATTGAGCCCACTACTTCAAACGAACATAGATTTATCTTGGTAGCAATCGACTATTTCACCAAATAGGTCGAAGTAGCATCCTACAGAGCAGTAACTAAGAAAGTTATGGCAGACTTTGTCCGCGACCGTATCGTTTGTCAATTCGGGATTCCAGAATCAATCATTACTGACAATGGCTCCAACCTCAAAAGTGACATGATGAAAGCTATGTGTGAAACCTTCAGTATTAGACACAAGAATTCTACAGCCTACAGGCCTCAAATGAACAGAGTTGTAGAAGCCGCCAACAAAAACATCAAGAGGATATTGAGAAAAATGATAGAGAAGCATAAGCAATGGCAAAAAAAACTATCATTTGCCCTGTTTGGATATCTTACCACAACCCGCACATCAACTGGGGCAATTCTCTATATGCTGGTTTATGGTACAGAAGTCGTCATTCCTGCCGATGTAGAAACTCCTTCCTTAAGAATCATACAGGAAGCTGAGCTCGACGATGTAGAATTGGTGAAGAGTCGTTACGAGCAGCTAGCTCATATAGTTGGAAAAAGAATGAATGCAGTTTGCCATGGTCAACTATATCAGAACAGAATGTCCAGAGCCTTCAACAAAAGATTCAAGCCGAGACAGTTCACGCCAGGGCAACTGGTGTTAAAGAAAATTTTCCCGCATCAAGATGAAGCCAAAGGGAAGTTTTCCCACAACTGGCAGGGTCCATACATGGTTCACCGAGTTCTGATAGGAGGAGCCCTTATACTTGCCGAAATGGACGGAGAAGTTTGGCCAAAACCAATCAACTCAGATGCAGTCAAGCGTTACTATGTGTAATTTTCATGTTTTCCCTATATGATGTAAATTGAACTACGTCTGACCTGATTCCCGTTTAAGAGGGTATACGTAGACAATGCTATGGGTTCAGTCATAATTCAATAAAAATTTCATCCCCCCCCCCCGGCAATTGGAAACTGGGGTAGAATTTTGAGGATCCTCAAAATTCTGAAGTAATTTCAGTCGGTCATCACTAGCAGCAGTCGGAAGCATAAACCCAGTAAACTGGGGAAGAATTTTGAGGAGGACCCTCAAAATTCCATAGCGAGAGAGGTCGCAATGTCTTGAGCCACGTCACAATCGTAGGTTCATCTAAAAGTTGTTTCCTAATTGTATACTTATGTCATATCTTTTTTACAAATTCATGAATATTTATTGCTAAAATTTCTTCATCTAGTAACGCTACCCCGATGATGCATACAGTATCACCGAATCAAAGACAAACAGGTCAAGCAGAGCCAGCGGGGATGCGAACTCACATCCCCCTCTACAAAACTCATGATTTTTCTTTAGATGCAGGCACTTGGATCACAAAAAGCATCTAACATAATATAATCTCACGAGACAAACATTGTTCATGAATACAACTTTCAGAATTGTAGCACTTACCAACATTTGCTATCCACGTGCGCCGGTGATATTCCCTGTATTTCATTATCCCCAGCAGTCACCATATCGCAACTTTCTATCAGCTAAGAAAGCTCTATCACCATTTGCCCTTTTTATTTCTTGCATAAGGCTACCATTCTACCTTCTGAGGCTAAACATTTTCTCCATCTGCATTTTACTGCATTGCATAATGCTACTATTCTGCCTTTCGAGACTAAACACCGTCTCCATCGGCATTTTTACTGCATTGCATAAGGCTAACATTCTGCCTTTAGAGACTAAACACAGTCTCCATCTGCATTTTACTGCAAACACAGTCTCCATCTGCATTTTACTGCATTGCATAAGGCTACCATTCTGCCTTCCAAGAATAAACACTAACTCCATCTGCATTTTACAGACCATTCTGCCTTCCGAGGCTAAACATTGTCTCCATCTGTATTTTTTGCATTGCATAAGGCTGAAAGATCATCACCTTATTTATGTTTGCATGGCTGAAAGATTGCCACCTTATTTACGTTTGCATGGCTAAAAGATCGCCACCTTATTTACACTTGCATGACTGAAAGATCGCTACCTTACTTACTTTTGCATGGCTGAAAGATCGCCACCTCATCTACATTTGCATGGCTGAAAGATCGCCACCTACTGCATCTCATGGGCTGAAAGATCGCCAAATACTGCATCTCATGGGCTGAAAGATCGCCAAACTATCCGAAGGCGTCATTGTTCAGAGGCACCATTTGCATAGCCTTAGAACACCATGCCATGGCCTGAGGATCCTTGTTAATCTTTTGCATATCATTATTCAAAGGCGTCATGGTTCGGAGGCATATTTCCCATAGCCTGAGAGCATCATTTCATGGCCTGAAAATCCTTTATTATACGCTTCATGGCCCAGGACATCATGGTCTAAGGACTTCATTCTAATCGTCCAAAGACAACATTCATGGTCCGACGGGAATGTGCATCATGTTTAAATTTACGCACAATATATGCGTGTATTGCTTATTTGTAGGTGAACCGGCGAGCAATGGCCATCTCGGCAGGAGAGATACCGTTCTAGTTCCTGCAGCCCTATTAGACTCTAACCATTCACCCCGTTTTGAATAGTGCATCCGTTCTTGAAAAGTCTCTATCGACATACTCCACCGACGGATCCTGAACTACATATGGCCTGATTCCTGTAAGACCAAGGATATATAGGAAGCTCAGAAGCCAGAGCACGGCCAAACCTCCTCAAACTATTTCGTCAGGTCAAAATTGGCCATCATATCTTTACCCGACAACTCTTTCATCCTTCCCGGGTAAAGAGGGGCAGCTGTTGATACCATTTTTTCCTAAATATTTTTTAATATGAAAAATACTTTTAAAATAGCATATGTATGCATATATAGGTATGTCCAAATGTTTTATTATTTTTCCTTAATTTTTAAAGTTTTTTTAAAATCAATTTATTGCCCTATCTTATCTAGAAAAAAAACCCAATAATTATTTCCAAAATTACCATTTTGGTGATTCATTTATTGGAATCTCATATTTATGCTAAAATATAACTAATGTAATTTTTTGCATATTTTTACAAAGTTATTTAGTATTTTTAAAACTAAATTGCATACAATTACAACATTAGCCTCTTTTAGATTTAATTACGTTTATGTCTATAAAAATTAGGTCCAGTATTTTTAATTTGATAATTATGTATTATTAATCATTTTAGTACCCTTAATTTATTTCCAGAAATTATTCTACTATTTTTTATAAAATAAATAAGGGAAAAGTGGCTATTTAAAATCTAGCCCAATTATGTTTCAATTGCAGCCTGAATTGAACCCCTAATTTTTAAACACAACTACCCAGCACAAATCCTAATAATACCCAAACCCCGACCCAATTAAAATAACCCGCCTGGATCCCCTACCTACTCATTCAATTCAGATCGTTGATCAAAATGATCAACGGCCACCAAATCCCCTTTCCATAATTAATCCCAAACGATCCCCAAACCCTATCATTTTTCACATTCAGCCGCCTTTGAATCCCCCCCCCCCCAATTCTCTCTCAACCCCCTCTCAAACCCTAGCCGCCACCCTCAACCACCACCCTAAAATTGCCCAAATATATGGCTTCCAAAGCCACTAGAGGCCTATATCTACCTCACTAGGCTTCTATGTGTCTGATTATCCGGTCATCTTTGACTTTGCTCCAGCCAGCCATGGCTATTCAAGCCTGACTCTTGACTTCTCCTGCTTAGATCGATGATTTTCCAAGCCTTTCTCACCATCTGGGGTTCTCCTGAAACCCTAACATTTGAGGTTCTTCCGACTTCTTTTATATCTGTTTAGATCTGTGTTTGCTCTAAACTTCTAAACGTTTTTCTCAAGGATTCTTTCAAAACTTTACCTTCAAAACCCCTTACCTTTTTCGATTTAGGCTTTGTTAAGTTATTTTTAAAGCTTTCTCAGATTTTCAACATGTTCTGCTGTGTTTCCTTATGTCATTCTTTTACTGGAGTTATCATTTCAAGAGTCTTAGTTTATCTTGAGGTTTCTAAATATATTTTCGTGTTAGTATTTGTTTGATTATTTGTGTTCCATCTCTAGACTCGACCGGTGTTAAAAACCCCCTAAAATTTTGGGTTCATTCGAGTTCTGAGACTTTGCTTTGTGATTTACTTGGTCATCATCCCTGAATTTGATTGGTTTCAAAACCCTAATTTATTTGGGTATTATTCAAGCTTCTGGAGCTGTTTCACCTGGTTGAAGTTGCTCGACTTGATTTGAAATCCTTTTTGTTTCAACTTCTGTTTCTCTATGTGATTTGGCTTCTTGCAATCATCGAAACTGACTATATTTTTCAGAAAGGTCTTTTTACTTGACCCTTTTGCATGCTTAAGATACCCTCTTTTTCCTATTACTAAGTTGACCTATGTGACTACCATGTTTCACTGTCTATCGGACTTTGTAATTATTGTTGCATGATGCTTCTCTTTGTCATAAGTTCAACCTCGCATGCCTAATATTTATGCACTCTTTTATATGCTAAATTTCCCTCTAAAATGACCTTCAATTTTGGACTGATTTCAAACCTCCTTGTGTAATTCTGATTGAACTCGTGTAATTGATTCTTTCCTTGTTTTACTAATTTCCCTATTTCTTGGATTGGTTTGAAAACTTTCCTTTAGACTTTTGATTCTCTCGTCTTTAACTTGATTTATTTTTTTATTCATGGGAACCCATGTTATTCTCCCCAAATCAGTAATCTCGAATCCTGACTCATTGATTTACTATGTCCTGATTGTCTCCATATTCTGCATATTTATTGTGTTTCTTACCTTATTTGGTTAACTGAGTATTTCAAAGATTCATTCCTTAATTAAACCCCTACTTTCCCCTAATTGTCTATTCTGCACATGATGCTCTACTTTATTTCTTTCCTTAAATATTTTCTGCCCATTACCGTTTAATTTTAACTCCTTAATTAAAGGAAGTCTTTGATACTCATTTGATTTTTAATTAGTACATAGTTCCATAATTACTGCTAAACTATGATTCTTTCCTTATTTTCTACCTCTTTTCAAACTATAAATACCTTGCGACAATCCACTCGACCTCGGGGTCGGAACTCCAGGCTCACAAAGCCCTCGCAATACAACCCCAATTTTGCCAAAAGTTGTCTTCAAGCTTGAGTGGAACTCGGAGACTCAAAAAATCATCACCAATCTCCACGTACTGGAAAATCCGAAATTGTAAGACCCTAGCGGGCAGCCTCGGCACAACCAGATCTATTCTCCACACACTGTAAGACCTTAACAGGCATGGCAAACTGTAAGACCTCAACAGGCATGAAAAATCCCGCAGTTTAGGCTATACGTCGCATTTGTAGGAATCCCTAAAGGGCATACCCTCGGTGTAGAAGCCTAAAACTGCTTCTCGAGATCAAAAATGGCCCCGGACAAACACACATAACTCCGGTCAAAATGGCTGCTTCAGTCCAAAAAATGCGACTCGGGGATGCTCAACTGTTTCTAAATTATCCTCCGAATCTACTTCGGAAAGAACTGATTAAAAACATGCTTTCCTCAACAGGCAAAAAATGAGTCTCGACCATGTCGGCTCCAAAATTGCAAAAGGTCAATCTACTCGACCTACTAGCTATGAACCTTCCGAGGTGCTCGAAACATCACCGACTACAACTTGAAATCGAGGTTCTTTCATAACCGACGACGGGTCAGGCAAAATAATCAATAAGACCTTAACGAGAGGAAACAAAGCCTACAAAAAGCCTCCGGGCCTCACAGCAAACAGCGTAAGTGCCATTGTCGCCGGCTAAGCAAGCCTCCAGGCCTCACATCAAAAGGTCTCTATGACCACACAGCGTAAGAGCCATTGTTGCCAGCTTAAAAATTGACAACTTGAGGATTAAAGTGAGCTCGAATCGTAACCCGATTCGGAGACCGGATCAAAAATAGTTAACCTGAGAAAAGCCTTCAGGCCTCATATTAAAAGGTCTCCACGACCAAATAGCGTAAGTGCCATTATCGCTGGCTAAAGATCCTCTGGGCCCCATACTAGAAGGTCTCAATGACCAAGAAACAGAAGGGCCGCCATCGCTCGCCGAGAGCTCAAATGAGATTTGAGGGTCGATTGCAGCTCAAGTCGCAACGTGACTCCGAGAATGGACCCAAAAATCATAATACTCTCAAGAGTGTGACATCGATGCCGCTACCACCAACCGAAACCTCCGGGAAGATCAAGGGGTCTGATACAACTTGAACTGCAACCCGGCTTGGAGACTGGACCTAAAAAGTCGCCAAGCGCTCAAGGGTAGAAAATAAAAACCATTGTCGCCAGCTTGAGCGAGCTCAAGGGTAAGTTAAGCTCAAGTTGGATCCCGACTCAAAGGCTTAACCCGGGAATAAATCAACAACAATACGCCTAGAGGGCACAACAGAAAGGTCGCTATCATCGGTCGAATGCTCAATAATATTTAAGGGTCAATCACAGCTCGAGTCGCAATGCGACTCGAAGACTGGACTCAAAAAATTATAATACAACCAAGGGCGAGACATCAATACCCTTGCCGTCAATCGAATTCTCCAGAAAGATCAAAAATCAATTACAGCCCGAATCACGGCGCGATTCGGAGACTGGACCCAAAAATTGCAGAACGCCAAAGGGCATAGCACAAAGCCCATTAACTCCAAACTCAAACAAGTAGGTCCACAGAGTATATCAAGCCCGAATTGAATTCCCGATTCGGAGACTGGCTCCAAGAAAATTGCAAGACACCAGAAGATACAGCACAGATGTCGTCATCACCGATCGGGGAAACCTGGAAGCTCGGGGATCGATTACAGCACGGGAACCAAGTCCCAAAATAAATGAAATAATAGTAAGAGCTCGGAGGCACAAGACCCCCGCGACCACTCTCGACGGGGATCGCGTCAACCAGCCCGAAATGGGCTATAAAGCTACACTACAGATTCAAAGCTCTCACAGACAAGGGGAATAAATTCATGAGATTATTCTTTTACTACACATGCCAAAATAAAAACTCCATATACAGACAAGGAAAACAATGTAAAAATCTACATAACCTAAGCTTACAACTAAACAGACTGCCTCGAAAGGTCGCATCAAGGAGCCTGCAAATCCCCGGATGGTCCCTTCTCAGCAGCGTCCCCTCTCTTTGGAGATCTGCCCCCACTTCTGACACAGCTCGAGCCGCCTTCCAATGCACCCTTAGTGTCTAACCTTTGAGGATCTGGCCAAACACGATTTGCGGCTTGAGGCAAAGTCGTGCCTGCCACTCCAAAGGCCCTTTCCATGCAAAAATCTTCAGTGGTAGCTTCTCCCCAAAGTAAAGATACAAGCGCCTCGGCCTTGGCTCTGATCCGAAGTAGTGCGGCCACTAGCCCGGAACTGAGATCCTTGTGCTTGACTATCCTCTTTCACGTATCGAAGCTGGCACTCAACCGAGGAAACGATCCTCGCAAGGCTGTCCTCTCAGAAGTCACCTCATCCACACGGCAGCTGAGCTCGAGAATTTCAGCATCCTTGGCCCGAAGCTCCCTTTTTAGTAAAAACATTGCATTCTCAAACTACATAAGTTTGGGCCTAAAGAGTTAAAAGCAATAGACTCCCACGGAGGCTCGAAAATAGCAAAAATGAAGGATGAATAACCTGTTCGATCGAAATGACTTTCTCATGCTTGCAGCGGCTTACCTTGTCCTGATACTGGGCAAGGGTCTGGCTGTAAAGCATTTCGGCCTGAAAAAGCATTAAAACGTTAAGAAAACAAAGATAAGAATGACCTGAAGCAATATAAAGAGGATGAAGGAGTTTACCCGCGTGCAAAGCCTGCCCATCTCGCCAAAAATAGAGGGAGCATCGACTCCAGAGCTACCCTTGAGGACGATCGCCGGAACCCCAAATACGCCTCCACCTTTGACCAGTGCGCCCACCTTGGGAAGGTCCTTACAAAGTTCATCTTGCACTCCAGGAGGTTGAGGTGATCCCCTCTTAGGGGAGTCGATGAAAACCAACTATCCGATAGGGCCAGTTTGAATTTCCAACCCCCATTCGTTTTGGTCCCCTGGTCGAAGCTTCTTCAAGCCACTTGTTGAAGATATCCTGATGTGCAAAGTAATCCGTCCACCTGCCAGATCAAAATTTCTTCTCGATACTTCATCCGTCGCCTATCCACTATGAAAACAGGCCGCGACAGCATCAAACTCCTGTCCGCAGGCATTCATCTCCTCGAACCGAGGAGCAGCCGATTTTGAACGATCTTCGGAGGGTGCCAAAGGGTTGTTTTCTCCCTTACCTTCAGCACAAGGATTTCCAACTGCGCATGCAGCGAGAATTGATAAGTCGACCTTGGACTCTTCAACTTTGGTCCTCTTCGGCCCCGGCAGATCCATCAGAGCATCCCTTTACCTTTTCTTCTCCTTATCAAGCATTTGTATATCCCCTCAGGTGGGCGACGCTTCCTTCATCGGTAAGATCCCTCCCAAAACTGCATAAGTATAACGGTTAAAAGTGCAAAAAGGTAAAAGCCGTCAGCAGCAAATTGCAATGAAGTGTGTGGATGCGCCAAGATCTCAAGACTTACCATGGTCTTTTGCCTCCTACCGAGCTCAGGACAGATCCTTCCATGCACGATCGTTATACGGGCAAGCCAAGTATAAACGTCCGACCCAATCCCGTAGATCTGACACCACCCCAGGGTCGACCGGCTCAGCTAAAAGAGCATAGAAGAAATGACAGAGTTAGAAACACATGGAGAAATCATCAAATGGGAGCAAAAGCCTTGCATTTACTTACGCGTGGTATTCCACTTTTCGAGAAACGGTATTCCTCCCGCCAGGATCAAACCGGATGTCCTCACTCAGACAAATCGACTCAATCACCCATCATCCTCGAACTCCTCAGTACTCGAAAAGAGATCTCGAGGCTCGACAACGAAGCTTGTTTAAGCCTCCACAAAGAAGGCGAGGGTTGTACATTTGGATCGGGTGATTTAAAGTGAAGGGCATCCCCTCTATCATGCTCGAATAATGCCTGATCATATAAACCACACGCCAATACGAAGGATGGATCTGAGCCAGAGTTACCTGGTAACTCCGGTAGAAATCGAGGATCATGGGATCTATCAAAGGAAAGGACAGCCCCGCTGGTCCTAGAGTAAATGGTTAGGTATACACGCTCAGGAAACCAACCCTATAAGTTGTAATGTCTTTATCCCGATAAGGTATCTCCACGAGCACAGCATCCCCCCAGCTACAATCTGCTTTCACTCTCCCTATATCTGTTATGGAGCTGATGTATCGAGTTATTGGTTCGCGACATACTGATTTTGAATATGGTCTTTTGACCCTGAAATTTGAAGTCATCGTGAAGGATCCCGGGAAGTACTCCTCGACGTGGGGAGGACCGTCACTTTACCTTGAGAGAAGAACGAGGATGACGAGTCTGCCATCTCGTGGGAAGCAGCTGTAGAAATGTTTGCCATCCGTGAAAAATCCCAAGAAAGGAAGAAAAGCGAAAAGGGTCGTGCTCCTAAGGAGAAAGCAAGGAGAAGCAGAAAGACAAACTTCACAAAAGAGGTTCTGAATGAAATCCGAATGGGAGGAAGCAAGCTTTTATAAAGGCATCATGGGTACATTAAAGAGAGCCAACCGCCGCGTCAATAGTGGAGTCCGCAGTAGCGATGCCCACGGTACACCTTTTTTAGCCCACAACCATTCTCAAAGACACCGAGGGAAGTAAGAGTTCAAATTATTTCTCATCACTCCCCATCTCCTTTCACACTAAGAAACACGGAGACTATCTGTGTCTGGCGAATTCAGGAGCCCGAATTCTCCATCAAAAGATCATCCCTCGGCCATAGCCCTCGAGGTTTGGAGCCAAGGCCAGAGTCTGTCTTTGAGGTTCGCCTAAGAATTGATTTTGCTCCGACCACTGCAGCAGGCCATGGCAAGCTAAGGGGAGGCTCCCGAGACATGCAATCCGACCTGACAAGGGCGGCATACCTAAGGTCTATTCTGAGGTGTTGAATCTAGCCAGCTATCCCTGTACTATCGCTATTTACTACGTTTTATATTGTAAGAGATCCTCTGCCTATATAAGGTGGTTTCCTGCCTTCAATAGGATAGATTTATGTTGCTCCACTTCTCAACAATGCAATAATATCTCCCTCTCTCTTTCTCTCTCTCTCTCTCTCTCTCTCTCTCTCTTTCTTCTAAGATATCCGCCTTCATCGACCTCGAGGTCGCCTTAGCATTTCATTTTATTTCCGGAGGTGCAGCTACTGGCAGGTTTTAAGCTGCCAAAATTTGATCTCTATGACGGTCATGGCGACCCAGTGGCACATTTGAGAGGCTTTTGCAGCAAAA
>MU706275.1:6338-53576 GCA_026770625.1 Nicotiana glauca
GACTATGCTAGAACCACGGAATTCGGGAGTGCCTAACACTTTCTCCCGGATTAACAGAATTCCTTACCCGGATTTCTAGTTCGCAGACTGTAACAGAGTCAAACTTTCCTCGGTTCGGGATAATTCGGTGACTTGAGACACCATTATATTCTCAAGTGGCGACTCTGAAAATTTAATAACTAATCCCGTTCCGACCGTCCTTTAATTGGAAAAACTCTTTTTATTATACTCTTCACGGGGTGTAATAATGTAAAAAAGAGGTGTGACACTCCCTTATCTTCAATTGGTGATACCTGGACCGCAAGTCAATCTTTGAAAAACACATAGCACCTTGCAATAGGTCAAACAAGTCATCTATTCTGGGTAGAGGGTATTTAGTTTTTATGGTGACTTTGTTAAGCTATCGGTAGTCAATACACATCTTAAACGACCCATCTTTATTCCTTACAAACAAAATCGATGAGCCCAATGGCAACATACATGGCCAGATGAAACCTTTTTCTAACAAATCCTTCAATTGCTCCTTTAGTTCCTTCAATTCTACTGGTTCCATTCTGTAAGGTGGAATGGATATAGACTGCGTGCCTTGCATCACATCGATCCCAAAACCAATCTCCTTGTCTGGTGGGATTCTAGGGAGCTTATCTGGAAAGACATCCGGAAAATAATTCATAACTAGCATGGACTCAAGGCTAAGTGCCTCGGCATCAGTGTCCGTAACACGAACTAAATGGCAGATTCACCCCTTTTTATCATCTTTGCGAACTTATGGTAAGAAATAAACCGACCTTTAGGCGCTACATTATCCCCTTTCCATTCAACAACGAGCTCATTAGGAAACCCAAGCCTTATAGTTATAGTTTGACCGTCATGCTTCTCAAAACATGAATAAAGCCAATCCGTACCTATTATTACATCAAAATCGACCATCCCTAATTCAATAAGGTCGACCATGGTATCCCTACCACGCATCGTGACAACACAACTTTTATAAACTCGAGTAGCCAAGATTGACTCACCAACCAGATTGGATACCGAGAATGGTTCATGAAGTGATTCTGGTTCAATCCCAAATTCCATAGCAACAAAAAAGGGGTAACATAGGACAGGGTGGTACGAGGGTCAATAAGTGCATACACATCATGAGATTGGACAGTCAGAATACCTATAACAACATCAGGATAAGCCTCTGCAGTCTGGTGACCACTCAAAGCATAGAATCGGCTGGGTCCTGCCGAACACTGTGCACCACCCCTAGCTGCACCTGCCCCGTGGGTGCTGGGGTACCTCAAGCTGGAGAGGGGGCTGAAATGTAGTAGCTGTTGCGCTGGCTGGCTGTGTTATGCCCCTACCTGCTCCCTGGAGGGATACACGACAATACATCTATATATGACCCCTCATCCCACATCCATAACATACGGGCAACTATATGTACCAAATCCCCGAGTGCATCTTCCCGCACCTGGTGCACGGGGACATCTGCTGCTACAGGGATCTCCCTCCTGATTGACCCAGCTGGTGGGATCCCATGTTGCCTTGAATAGGCCTGAAATGACTCCACTGCTGGTACTGGCTGGGCCCTGATGGTGGTGCAATGGCTGAAGACTGTGCTATAGACTGGGATGGACATGATGATCCTCCTCGGAAAGCTGATCTTCCCCCACTTAGAGACTCACCCATGTTGCTGCATACCGGGTTTTTCTGCTATCCTCTCTATCCATTATGTTCTTCAGTTTGCGGTTCTCTGTGGCCTGAGCAACTGCTACCATATTCCTATAATTCATGTCAGAAATCAATGCAGCTTTAGAAGCCTCATTAATAGTCAAAGTATTAAGGTCCTGAACAAACCAGTGCACCCTAGCCTCCATTGAGGGCAACATGTGAATAACATATTTTGACAGGCGAGCAAACTCTATATGGTACTCCCATGCACTTCTGCTACCCTGCTTCAGATTCTCAAACTCAGCTGCACGAGCTGCCCTTGTCTCGACAGGCAGGAAATGGTCTATAAATGCATTGGCAAACTTGCTCCACCTCACCGGAGGCCTCCCCTCCTCACCAGAATTTTCCTACGACTCTAACAACAAATAGGGCGCCCCTTTCAGATGGTAAGCAGTTAAATCTTCTCCCTCTGTCTCAGTTGTACACATAACCCTGAAGGTCTTGTGTACCTCATCAATAAAATCCTGAGGGTCCTCTTCCAGATTGGCACCCGTAAACACTGAAAGGTCTAACTGAAGAAATCTGTTCACCCTGGAACTAGTGGAAGCCCCTTGCTGGCTAGATGAACTGGTTTTAACATTTGACCTCTGGGCCTGAGAGGCCGCTAGATGAGTTAACATCTGAATAGCTCCCTTAAGATCCCTATCAGAAATACCAAAACGTGAGGCTGGAGCTGGAGGCGGAACTGGAGTATTATTAGGAGGGATAGTGGCACCCTACGCAGGTGTAGGAACTGGGGTAGTCTGCTCTGGAATAGATGAACCAGGTAGGGTAATAGCAGGGCGACTAACCTTACCTACAATATAAAGTAGTGATTCGTTTGCCACTCCTGAGGTGGCATTGGCTTCTTGGCCAATTCGCTTTCTTCTTAAGTGCCATTTACTGAAAGGTAGAACAATGGACAAGTTAGAAAAGAAATAGTTTCATAATTGCCGCATAATTCAGAATATCGAAGAAGGGTGTTATTCTAATGTGCAAGTAGCCTCAAACTTATAGATATAGTCAACTTCACACCAATAAGAAGGACTCTACTAGACACGACTCTGAGACATCCTATGATACTTTAAAACCTTAGGCTGTGATACCAAGTTTGTCACGCCCCAACCTCGGGAGACGCGACGAGTGCTCAATCGAGTGAACCAACTGAGCAAGCCTTATTGACACTTTCTACCCAACACGATATGATCAAGGAATCCGGCTTTCTATTAATTAGACTATAGCAAAATCGAGCATTCAACATTGTTAGATCATTTTCATGTTGCAGGTCCTAAATCATGGCTAAGTTTCCATGATTTTATATAGTCATTGCTTAGACGAACTAGAGAATAGAGTTATAACATAGATTATTAACCCAACCACCACCCATACATAACCCACACAACATCTACGGAGCCTCTATGGATACAAAAGATAAATTATGACAAAGCCGACAACAAAGCCTCTGCTATACCTCAAAAATAGAAGTCTACAACAAAATATGTACATCATAACCCCTTGAGGGAAAAAAGGGCTTACCAAGTCATCGAGATAAGGGCGCTCCGCTACCCGCGATCGGCACTGTCCTCTATAGAGCCACCTACATTTATTTAAAAATGTAGCACCCCCCGGCAAAAGGGATGTTAGTACCATAGAATAGTACTAGTATGTATAACTAAATACCATATAATTAGAAAGAACTTTCATACAAGAATAACAAATCACAAGTATAACCCAAAATATCAAACGGTCACCACATTGTCAAATAATGGAATCGTACAACTTTCACATCATTTTTCCATAGATTTTAGCTTGAGGCATTTCACATTATGCATCATTTCTCCCAACACCACCGCTATCTTGAGCGGATTCCGATCTCGACCCGATCGGCTAGGTTGCCTCATTTGAGACATACACTTCAATCACAATCTCATTTTTCTTTTTTCTGGAATTCAATTTCAGCATAATACTACCATGTGTATGGCATGGTGTTCGATCACGGCCCAATGTGCTAGGCCACCTTACCACGGCATTGTTCCTTTCTCATAAGTCATCTCGTTTCATATATATTATCTCATAGGCACTTGGGGCCACAACTTATCACATCATTCTTGGCACTCGGCCATATTTCATATCGTTTCCAATTTCAATATTAGCTTTGCCATTTTGGACAGTAGGTGCACACAAGGGCTATTTAACTCATAAGCATAAATAAGATTCCCAGTAGATGGCACAACAACACAACGTCAATCTAGATTAAAGTCCTAGCATTTCCATACATGATTCATATCTCTTTCCCCTTTCAAGTTATCAAGATAGTACGTTGATCATGCTGCGACACATCTTTCACACATATAAAATTATAACATCAATTCATGTAAAATAATAATTAACGCAAGAATCCAAGCCTTAGCCTTATCGCGTTTACCCAAGCACTAATGAAGCTCAATTTCTAAAGACGGAGTTTTAGCCATACATACCTCAATGAAGCTTTCCTTAATCCTTACAAAATTCTGTAACTCTAAGCACTTCGATCTATTGTATAAGAATTACAAATTGAACCAAGAATTATGGGCAAGATTAGGATTCTAGCTCGTTTCAGCATACTATCAAGCAGCAGGGATGCATTTTGATCGTAGATCCTTTTTGTGAGAGATTTCAATCATTTTATATCGTAATTGCTTTCTTTTTTTACTTCACAACTTCCCAATACTCCATGATCTTGTATGCATGCAAGAAATTTATTCTTATACCCATAAATTAGCTCACTAATGACCCCTTATGGCTATGTTAAAAATTTAAGAGCTGAGGTGATGAAGTTTACCTCTTGAGATTAAGGTTTAGGTACCTCACTTGATTATCTTCAATGTTTAACAAGGATTTGTGGAGAAATTTTTTATGAAAAGGACTTCCCCTCTCATAGACCCTCTTTCTCACTCTAAAAGTACCAGGAAATAGGCTCAAAATGAGCTACTGCACAATCCCTTATCAATTGTCCTTCTAGATGTAGCTGTTGATACCCAATATTTTCCTATATATTTTTACACTCAAAATAGCATATGTATGCATATATGAGCATCCCAAAAGATTTTGGCATTTTTAAAGGATTTTTAAACTAATTTATGGCCTATTTTTACATCATAAATCCCAATAATTATTCCCAAAAGCATGCCATTTTGGAGAATAGTTTATATTATTCTGACATTTTGCATAAAAACATAATTTACATGATTTTTGTATAATTTTACGAGTCCATTTGGTATTTTTAAAACTAAATTGCATGAAATTGTAATTTTAGCCCATTTCTGGATTTAATAGCAATTTTAATTACAAAATCAATACCAATATTTTTAAATTAATACTTACATATGGTTTGCTAACCCAGTGCTTTTAATTTGATTTTTAATAGTTTTTACTATTTTTATAAATTCAAAAGGGAAAAATGGCTATTCAATTTTGGCCTCAAATTGCTTTCAATTGTAGCCCAATTCTGCACCTCAATTATACCCAATTAAACAACCCACTTTTTGATTTAGACCTTTCCCAAACCTAATTCACCTAACCCGCCCAGTCGCCCCGTTCAATCTAGGCCGTTGATCATTTTGATCAACTGCCACCATTTCTCTTTTCCTTTTTAATTCCGCCCAACCCCAACCCTAATTTCATTTATCAAAAGCCGCCGCCTCCAAAACTCCCTCATCTCTCAGACTCTCTCTAACACTCAAAACCCTAGCCGCTATTAACGTCCTCTCCGACCAAATCCACCGACGTCCATGGCTTCCCAGGCCATGGACGGCCTGTACCCTCTTCCATTCACCCCCAAATCGTGTTTGTTCGAGGTTTTAAGGCTCGATTTCAACAAAGCCTATTCAGATCCTCCACCGATATGAGTTCTTTTGGTTTCTCCGGCTCCATTCCAGCATGTTCGAGCTTTGAAACGGCCAGCCGTGGTCCAGACTTGTTCAAGACCAGATCTTTCCAAGCCTTCTTGTTCCTAGGGTTTCTGAGAAACCCTAAAAAAGGGCTTGTTCGAGGTTCTTTCTTCCTTTATTTTCTTAGATCTGTGTTCTACTCGAGTTCTGGATACTTTTCCATATTTTTATTAGTCTGTTCAATTTAGGGTTTTCAAAATCTTAAAAAACGACTCTTCTTCTTCTTTCTTTAGGAGAATATATCCTTTCATGTCATGTCTTATGTGTTTTTGCTTGATTTGCCATTAATATGCATGTTTCCCTATCTTTGCTTTGTTATTGCTTCTACTGGTTTTTCTACAAGTATGCTTACATGTCTACCTCGCATGTTCTTTTACTATTTCTCCTACTGAGATTGTTTGCCTTTACTGGATTCATTTGGGTTTCTGAACTTGTGTTTTTACTGCTTCCTAAGTTCTATGTCACCTCTCTTCTCTTCTGAACTTATTTGAGTTCTAAGCTTTCTCTTAAACTTGTTCTTTACAATTTTTCACTCTACTGTTTCTGATTTGCTATGTGTATCTGTGTGCTTTCTCATGAAACTCTGAAAGAGTTCTCTATGTTTTGTTATGAGGGCTTGCCTTCTCTTTTCTGTATCCTACTCGAGCTGAAACCCTATGTTTGGGATTTTTTGCGAGTTTTTGGTTCTAGGGTTCTACTCTAAAACCCTGGGCTCACTCGAACTCATGCCGAGTTTATAATTAAATTGGAATTCTTCTGCTTGTGATTTGAAACTTCCTATGCCTGTCCTCTCTCTTTGTTTGATACTGGTATGCTTTATATGCAAGTGTTTTTCTTTCGAAATGATTCTGCCAACTCGTGATTGATCCCAATCTCCGTTTACTAAGGCTCGATTGATTATTACTGATTTTACAATCAAACCTCTTCCCCCTTTTCTGACTAAGTTCATTCAAAGATTTTTAAATTTCTGGTCGTTTGATTGATTTACTTTCCTTATTCTCTCAAAACCGTGTGCTATGGGTTACTTACCTTAAATAGACTATATGTATTTACCCTTTATTTGGATATTATGCTCAATGTTGTTTATTTGATCCCCTTTCCTTAGATATTTCCTGCCCTTTACTGATCAAATTGGGATTCCTTAATCAAAGGAACCTCTGTTAATTGATTGATCCTAATTGATACTGGACTATTTTCTTTCCTTGCCTGCTTGCCTGACTTCAAGTATAAATACCCACTCCTCTTTTGACAAGAAGAAAAAAAACACCTCTGTCTTTGAAATCTGTTACTACTTGCTCTACTATTTTCTCTACTACTACACTCTACTACAACTTTCTCTACTACTACTGAGAACTCTGCTCCTTTCTCTCCTTCTGTCTGAATATTCTGGAGTTTCTCTGAACCCCCCAAGTGCTTGTTGAAGTTTTGAGTTTGCTCCTGTTAACTTTTTGGCTGTCTACTTGTTGTTGTTTCTCTGCTGTACTAGAATTGCAACTGGTATGTTTCTCCAAGTTAAATAACACCCTCCTACAATGTGTTTACTTCTCCTCTTCTGCATATCGTTCCCTATGAGTTTATTTATGCTTCCCTGCACTATGTAACTACATTCAAGTCTGTTCTGCTCTTTCTTTATGCATGCTGTATCTTTAGTCCTGCTATGCTTTCTTGTCCTTCCTTAATGTTTTCTGTATATCCTTTTCCATGCGAATCCCTTTCCCTCTATTCCCTTTGTATGTGAGTACTGTTCTGAATCATGGTAGCACCCTATGATTCAGGACTAGGTTCTCTTGAACCTCCACTCAAACCAATCCCCATTCCCTCTTCGTCTTTATGTGCTGAGCCTTGACTAGAGCCTGATGGTGTCCTAATCACCATCCAGGCCCAAGTCTGACTTCTAAAGTCTGCTTTTTATTTGTTTGGACCAAGTAAGGGGTCAGGGTTGTGCCAGTCTATGCCATGGCTGGGTATGACCACCCCCTTCTATGGTTCACTCTTACTTTGCACTTACTCCTAGTTTCTAAGTTCTGCCCCCCTGTGGCAAGCCATGCTTTGGGACCCTTGAGCTCCCTCTGAAATTGGATGCCTGAGGGCTGGTAATTCCACACTGCACTATTCTATTACAATATTCTGTTATTCAGAGTGTAAGCACTGCCTAGGGTCCTTGAGGCTCTTTGGAACTTTGAAACACTCTGGGTAAAGAGAAGGCCTTGGAATCTGGAATCTGGATTTGGTGAAACACATGCTATTGGATATTGAGATTGAATTAGGCTACTCGGATCTAGTTGTAGGCTGTGATGTATTTTTTTTTCTTGTTTACTTTCTTTCTTCTGGTTTTGTAATAATCTTGTAAAATAAGAACTCGGGGAATATTAGTGAATGGGTGTTGGAGGGGTTTAGTTTACTTTAATGCACAAAAGGGTAGATATCATGCCTATAGGTTAATATTTTTAAGCACCTAGATACCATGCCTATAGGTTAATGCTGTTATTCAATCGCTTAGAAATCATGCCTATAGGTTCAATGCTTTAAANCTGATTGCATATAGAAATCCTGCCTATAGGGAATGCATGAATGCTAGGCGACTGTAAGGTAATCAAATACTCATTTTGAAACCTATCTAATAACAATAACGAGTCCTAAAAAAGCCAAGGTATAGATATCCTACCTATAGGGGTTCAAACTCGCATAATATGTGTTTACTGATCTGACAATTGGCCTTGAATGTTTTTCAACGAAAACTTGTCCAAACTTGTTTGCTTTTGAAATTCGTCCAAACTTGTTTGTTTTCAAAACTCTTATAAATACGCTTTTAATTCCTTTCAAACTTGCATTTTTCTTCGAATAACGTCTTTAAACTTTTGCCTGAATTTCTCCACTTTTTGAAGATGTCTTCTGAAAAAGAATTTCAACTCTATCTTTTAAAGTATCTGCACTCTTTAAACTCCTTTACAATTCTCCTATCTCTTAATCAAAGCAATCTTTAACAGTCTATTTCTTTTTTTTTAAACGTCTCACTTTCGAAAACATTACTTCACACCTCTGTTGTATTTTTAGTTAAACAATTCTGTCAATTTCAAAGTCATCTCTGAACTCCTACAGTTTTCAATCTGCTGCCTTAAACTCTTCTACACTAGGTTCTTAACCAGTAACTTGTTTAAAATACCTCAACTTCTGACAATTGGATCCGGGTTGCCTAAGGCAGATTTTTTATCCAACTCTATGTGTTAAACAAGTTTGTTCACTGTTTTATTTTAATTTTAATACCAAATCAGTATATGTAAGGCATGCTACACTAAATGCTATGTGACTTACGGGGTTTTACATGAGCCTTTGTGTGTTTGTTTGTTCCTCATTACTTGCTACCTGTTTTTGTTTGTCGAAATTAGCATTTTTGTCCTTTAAACTCCATACATGCCTCTATCCCTTTCCTTTCCCTTTAGGATTAGAAGTCCTAATACCCCGGGACTGATAGGTTGGGACGGGTAATAGCATGCAATATGTAACGAGACTAATCGCATTTAAATACCTTAGCGGGGTGAGAAGGGTAGAATATGTTAATGATGACCAGTGCGCTAATATCATATGCGACCCTTCTCCTGAGGAGTGTGTGCGTGGTATTGTACCGATGTGATCCATATTGTATTTAAACCTAGGACCTCTTTCCCCTTTTCTTTATTTGTATAATGTTTTTCTTAAATTTATGTTTTTTCTTCCAATTAATCTTTCTCTTTTAAAATCATTTATGTCCTTTCCCTTCCTTTCTAAAATTTTTTTTAATGTTGTTTGTAACTATTATATGCAAACTTTATGTGTTTCTTTCTACTCTTCTTAAAGTCACAATTAAGCACGGCCGGGAACCACACTAGTGGATCTTGAGGGTTGCCTAACACCTTCCCCTCGAGATAATCTCAAGCCCTTATCCGAACTCTGGTTTTCTTTCAAAATCTTTTTCTCTTCTTTTAAAGTATCCTAATGCACTATAATCATTAGGTGGCGACTCTCCAAAATCCATAACCCAAATTTCCCCAAAGGGTATAAAAGAGTCATTCCACCCATAATGTCGAAATTTCTGCCCTTAGAAAAAAAAAGGGGGGGGGGGGAATCGACAGTAGGCATCATTATATTATGAATAAGATAGAGTTTAGGAAATTTAATTCTTACAATTGAGCTCTATCACACGATCTAGAGTAAGATGAAAGAGTGACAGTCCTAAATGCCCTGTAACCTCCTGCTTATAAGTGTGGTGCACTGCACACCCATAAAGATGACTCTACAAGACACAGCTTGTAGACTCCCTAGGACAAAACTGCTCTGATACCACTTTTTTCATGACCCAAACCGATGGGCCACGACGGGCACCCGATACCTTACTCAATTGAGTTCTGTCTGATACCACTTTTTTCACGACCCAAACCGATGGGCCACAAAGGGCACCCAATACCTTACTTAACTGAGTACCAATGTAATGTATCTTTCTTATTACATCATCATATACACGTGATATACGGGCCTAATAGGACAACATAATCCTTTATAAACTCAAAACATAGGCCGACAAGGCCGTATAATCGTTTATGCATACGACATAAATCTACAAGCCTCTAAATACATAAATGTCATAAAGGTTGGGACAGAGTCCCACCATACCAAACAATACACGTCTAAATCATACTAACCAAACGAGCAACTCCGAAGCAAATGGAGCGCACCTGCATCTTTTACTGAGCTGATAGCCTACTTGGAGGGTTCTTGACCTATCTATCAGGACCTACAGGCATGAAATGCAGTGTCCCTGGGAAAAAGGGACATCAGTACGAAAAATGTACCGAGTATGTAAGGCACATAAATAATACATAAGAGACATGGAAGACATATAGAGTACATGACTCAACCTATAAATTTGAATAACTTTGTAAGTAATAAATTACTTTTACCATCATGCATATGCATATGAATGTCATGTCATACATAGGTACATGTTTCATAACATCATCAACCTCTGAGGGCATCCCATGACATCATATCGGCCACTGTGGGGAAAATCATCATTGTATACCAGCTGATTAGGTGGTAGTGCGTATATAACGCCATAAACTTTCCCATATCCTATATACATACATATATACACGTATATAATGCCGTTTGAATCATATTTCAGCCACTGTCGGCAACATTATCATCATAGACCAGCTGATCAGGTGGTGGTGCGTATATAACGTCGTAACCTTTTCCCATATCTCATATACATATGTGTATATATATATACGCGTATATAACACCATCTGGTCATGGGTTAATTCACATGGATGCAATGCATGAAAAAAACGTTAATCAAATCTTTCAAAGCTTCATAAGACCAATTTTCCTTTAGCTAATACCATAAAGTAAACTCTTTTCAATTTTTATATTTTTTTCTGAGACCCGTGAATAGA
This sequence comes from Nicotiana glauca, assembly GCA_026770625.1. NCBI lineage: Eukaryota > Viridiplantae > Streptophyta > Magnoliopsida > Solanales > Solanaceae > Nicotiana > Nicotiana glauca. The sequence continues at coordinate 17,401 of MU706275.1, forward strand.
TGATAAAATATTATGACACACAGAAATTCAAGAACATAGATATCTCTAATACTTATATGAATAGAATCATTCATGGAATTTGTGCATTTGCTCGTTTTTTTTTTATCGTATAAATAATGCCAAAAGAACAAAAGGATAGTCTTAACATACCTGGAGTAGGGAAAAATTCGTATAATATTTCTTGGAAAAGATTTCACCGTGCTCCTTTACAAACACAAAATTTAACGTTGCTATGGCTCTAACAAATTCCAGTTGGAATTATTTCTTTGCAAGAATCTCGTTGGAATTTAGCTGGATGAAGGTTGAACTATGTATGAAACCAATTCTAAATCAAGCTCTTTAAGAGGCGAAAAGTGGCAGTAGCTTCCTTGGAGGAGAATTAGTCTCATTCTGATGGATTCTTCAAATAGGTACCAACATAGCACATAACCGTGCAGGTAACAAATCAATAGCGGACTCTCCCACTTGGATCAAAGACATAGATCAGAACACCCAATAACTCATAACGCATATACTTTATTACTGCCATTATACTATAGTGAGCTTAAACTCATTCCTTCATAAGATCGTGAAACAATAACCATCTAGCTATTCAACTCTTCTGCAAATCTCATTCTTAAGCGTTCAAAATTCAAATTGTAACACATATATTTTTCTGGTGCATGAGGTCTTCCAACAAACAACATAAGGATCACACAAACTTCAGAACACTCCACACGAGATAACCTACATGCTTTGCCTCAACTAACATCTCTTTATACCCTTCCACCGTCATAAACATTATGCAGTCACTTAATCTCCCTGAGTCTGAACTCATATCACAACGTGAAATCCACTATACTTACCAACTAGGAAACATGAAAAGATCCTTTAACGCACCCACAACTCAAGCTATACATCAAATCACGATGGAAATCCAGCACCGAATAGTTCTTGCCACCCCCAAGCACGCTCTTATTGTCTCATTCAAATCATATGGACACATCTCGCAGTCACATCATACTCACCACAGAGCCATCCAGTCATCACTTCCCTTAATAGGGACACTGTCAAACATAAAAATCTAGAAACACGCGCTCGCTCTATCAACAACTCAGGGCTCAAGCTACATGGAACGCCCAACCTCAAATTCTCCTGACTGGCCCAATATCAACACACATAGATCACATCTCGCCTCTCGGTCAGGGAATCACAAGCCAACGATGCACAACCGATACTGAGCGCTCACGTGCGCATACGAACGCGTGGAAGGAATTCAAAGAGTTTACACTTCACGATAAATCAATGACAGATGATAAGAATTCAAGAATGTCGAACTTCCTAAAGGTTCTGCAGCCTCCAGAGGATAAGTACAGACATCTCCGTATCGATCTATAAGACTCTACTAAACTTGCTCATGACTCGTGAGACCTATGAAACCTAGGCTCTGATACCAACTTCTCACGGCCCAAAACCCAACCTGTCGTGATGGCGCATGTCATGGAACTAGGCCAGCCTCAAACCAACGCAGCCCAATACCACAATATAGATATTAAAAATCATCTGTGGAAAACTTTCATAATTTTTAAAAACAAATCATTTAAGACATTAGAGAAAGATTTATATTACAATAGATTCGTCCCAAAACCATGATGTATTAAATACATAATTATCTAAGTGTCAAAGAGCCAAAAAAAATAGTAAAACTGGAAAAGAGAAGGGGATCCAAGCCCTGCGAACCTCGTGCATGTACTTGAATAATCTTCCAAGTCAGAAGCCAAGATCAAACATCTACCAGTGGATCCAAAGTGCCTGAATCTCTACACGAGATACAGGGGGTAACGTGAGTACACCAACTCAATAAGTAACAAGCCTAAACTATGGACTATCGTATATAAATACAGGCATGCTTTCAATTAATTAAATAGCTCATAAAAGGGAAGTAGAGAAGATGTGAACATAATAAAGGAGTATAACTCCGCTACATATATATGCCAATGTACATACGGTGTGATATTCTGTCTACCAAGTACCTTATGTTCCCAATATCTCGATACTCATCCACTCAGTACTATATATGTCTCATACGGACTAGGGAAGATCTATCCCATATATATATACATCTCTCACAGCAGTCACTTAGTACTGAGGAAGCCCAATCCAGTGTACGGAAAAGATCCATCTCCTTGTAATAATAATGACAACATCACAATAACTCGGTACGATATATAGCTCACAAGACCCAGGGAAGATCCATCCCAAAATATATATATACATCACAGACTATTACATCTCATGGAGAAGATCCGTCTCCATACCAATACTTCGGACAAGATCCACGTCGAGGGAAGATCCATCCCTTAATATCATCAACTGCGCTCAATGGGGGTGTAAAGATTACGAAGGGGGGATTCTCTGAGCCCAATCGCTCTATCAATGCCAGCTAAGGCATGATCAACATCATTCCTGTGGCGTGCAGCCCGATCCCATACTGTCAATCAATATTTGTCTCTGGGACTCACTCAGCCAATACTCTCCAGTCTCACACTCATGGTTTAAGATGTCTTGATACAAGCCCGAACAATAATATGATATGTCAAATAGAAATAATCAAGAATGAGGCATGATATTATATTCATGAACAAGACTGAGTATAGAATATACATGAAACTGATGACATGACAACAAAAACGACCTCTTAGGTCTCAACAATATCGGCGTGAAGCCTTAACATGATATCTAGCATGATTTGCAGCTTATCAACTTAATCATATGATTACAACACAATATCAACATAAAGGAGTATCTAAGCGGTGCCATGGAATGATCCGGGCTGCATATCTAATAGTGCACGCCCACATGCCCGTCACTTGGTATTTGCGTCACCTCAATAATCATCATAGAATACATAGTTCGGGGTTTTGAACCCTCAAAACCATGTTTGGAAGTGTTACATACCTCAAGCCAAGCTAAGCTCTAGTCCGCGACGCCTATTCAACTTGATCGGCCTCCAAATGCACCGAACTAACTGAAATCAGTATACAATCATCAAAATGCACTAAGGGAAGAAAGCCCACTCGAAAATAATCATATTACAACACAAATCCCGCACAAATCCCAGAATGATAAAACCCAACCTCCAGGCCCACGTCTCGGAATTCGACAAATTTTACATCAATAGAACCCTTACACTCTCACAAGTTCATGCATACCAAGACTACCAATATCTGACCACAAATGGTCCCTCAAATCCCAAATTTTAGGCCTCCAATTTCCCAAGCGCTAACCCCAAATTTGCTACTGATTTTTCCATAGATTACATGCTTACAACCTTAAAAATCATCATAAAAATGAGTTTAGGGACCAAGGACCTTACCTCTAAGAAACCCTGTTGAACTCTCCCTTCAAATAGCTCTCCAAGGCTTCTTCCTGTTTGAAATGTTATGAAAAACCACTCAAAATCGCGAAAGGTGAAATAAATATATTTTGACCCAAGATTTTCGCACTTGTGATCCTTTTCCCGCTTCTGCGGCCTAATCCACCGCATCTGCGGTTTCCACTTATATGTCCATTTTAGCATCTGCGATTAAAATCTCGCTCCAGCGCTACCGCAGGTGCGCTCCCTTCACCTTACCTCTAAGAAACCCTGTTGAATTCTCCCTTCAAATAGCTCTCCAAGGCTTCTTCCTGTTTGAAATGTTATGAAAAACCACTCAAAATCGCGAAAGGTGAAATAAATATATTTTGACCCAAGATTTTCGCACTTGTGATCCTTTTCCCGCTTCTGCGGCCTAATCCACCGCATCTGCGGTTTCCACTTATATATCCATTTCAGCATCTGCGATTAAAATCTCGCTCCAGCGCTACCGCAGGTGCGCTCCCTTCACCTTACCTCTAAGAAACCCTGTTGAATTCTCCCTTCAAATAGCTCTCCAAGGCTTCTTCCTGTTTGAAATGTTATGAAAAACCACTCAAAATCGCGAAAGGTGAAATAAATATATTTTGACCCAAGATTTTCGCACTTGTGATCCTTTTCCCGCTTCTGCGGCCTAATCCACCGCATCTGCGGTTTCCACTTATATATCCATTTCAGCATCTGCGATTAAAATCTCGCTCCAGCGCTACCGCAGGTGCGCTCCCTTCACCTTACCTCTAAGAAACCCTGTTGAATTCTCCCTTCAAATAGCTCTCCAAGGCTTCTTCCTGTTTGAAATGTTATGAAAAACCACTCAAAATCGCGAAAGGTGAAATAAATATATTTTGACCCAAGATTTTCGCACTTGTGATCCTTTTCCCGCTTCTGCGGCCTAATCCACCGCATCTGCGGTTTCCACTTATATATCCATTTCAGCATCTGCGATTAAAATCTCGCTCCAGCGCTACCGCAGGTGCGCTCCCTTCACCGCTTTTGCGGTTCCTGATCATTTTCTCCTGTCCTCTTCTATGGTTCTCTTCCATATCTGCGAGAGTCGCACATGCGGCCTCCCACCAACAGATGTTGTTATGACAGCAGCCATAACTTCATTTGAAACCTCCAAATTCCTAACTTTCCGCCAACCATCCGAAATCACCTTGAGGCCCTCAGGACCTCAACCAAAAATACCAACAAATCATATACTACTATTCAAACTTATACCAACCTTCAAAATACCTCAAACAATATCGAATCAACCAAAACACATTGGATTCAAGCCTAACGTTCCAAAAATCTTTTGAATTACGCTTTTGATCAAAAAGTCTATCAAACCACGTCCGAATGACCTAACATTTTGCACATACATCCCGAATGACACAACGGACCTATTGCAACTCCTAGAATTCCATTCCGATCCCTATATCAAAACCTTAGCTTTAAACCGAAAAACGCCAATATTTCACTTTCACCAATTCAAGCCTAAATCTACAACCTCCAAAACACGTTCCAGTCACACTCCTAAGTCCTAAATCATCCCCCAAGCTATTCAAACCATCAAAATTTACATCAGAGCCCTTTATCACATAAGTAAACATTCAGTAGACTTTTCCAACTTAAGCTTACTCAAAAGAGACAAAGTGTCTCAAACCTTACTAAAACCTCTCCGAATCCAAACCACTCAACGCAGTAACATATAATTTAGATAAAACAAGCATACAGAAGCAGATATGTGGGAAACGAAGCTGTAACTCAAGAAAAGACCGGCCAGGTCGTTACACATGGTCGGGCCAGAGATCTACGCACTACTTTCTTGGAATTCTGCACTTTAAAGATAAAACTATATATGTGTATGATTCCATGGGCAATATAACATATGAGCGTGTGCTTGAACATGTCAAAATTATGCCCGATTGATCCCAGACTACCTCTGATGCTTGGACTTTAGCACACACAATAAAACTTATGGGGTAAATCCTGTGGAAAAATTTCAAATTAAGTGGATAAACACATCGCTGCAGGGTAACAAGTACGTGTTTCGCATATGTATTACTATGCATCTTATATTTATTATATTTTATCCTTGTGTTAACTATTTTTTAATTTATTTTTCATTTTCTTTTTGTAGTTTTGATTGTGGTTTATTTGCTCTTAAGTTCATACATATGCCGTTGAAGAAAGAAGATGTCGTCAATTTCAATCAAAGTCAGCCATTAACATTCATGAGAGAATTAGCTGCAAATCATTGGGCTCATGGAAAGGGGAAACCAGATGGCAGTTATGAAACTCTAGAAGAGCAACTAGAACATGATTATGGAGATTATGAAGTGAGTCTATGTGAATTTTTTGAATATAGAATTGAGTGCACAAAATTTGGATTCTCTGAATATATATTAATTTGTGTGAGTTATGTAATGTCTGTCTTTTAAATTTTTGATCTATTCGCATTAATAAGTTTTTTAGTTGACGTGGATTAAATAAAATATATTTGTATCTTTTATTATAAATTTTAAGTATATTTTTGTTGAAATTTAGCATGCTAAACTTCAGCATGAAGTAAATAACTTCTGCTTTTTATGCTGAATTTTTATTTATAACTCATAACAAAAGTGTCGACTTTAGGACAAAAACATTAGCTTATCAAGTGCTGATATTTTCAGAAATTAACTAAATCACATCAGTGTTACACTCCAATTTTTCATACGTAAAAGTATGCCATAAGCAAATTGATGAAAGTTCGATAATGAGATATTACATCCCGTATTTTTCGTACGATAAAGTTTTATCGTAAGTTAATCGATGTAAGTTCGGGAATGAGATTATTTTAATATTATAAGCATTTTATGCTATTCCAAACAAGTAATAAGTTAATTCGTGAAGGTGAGAAGGTAAGCAAATCGAAGAAAAAGAATTTTGTCCAAGTATTACATTTTGGGATAAAATACAGCCCGAGCTAAAATACCATGTATTTATGGACTAGTACCATACAAGGAACCCCATGGCCATGATAGTAAGGTGTATAAGGTATATTAAAAATAAGTAAAATTGTAAGTAATTTGATACAAATTTTAAGTTTACGGGTTATTGGTTAATTATCGAATGATGGGACATTACCTAATTAACTAATAAGAGGATAAAGATTAATAATTTTCCCCCAAAACGTGGCAGCATCAAAATCTTACCAAACATATGACTAAGTAGTCATATAGGCTTAGTGTCCATTTAAAAGATTCTAAGACATTTACGTGTAAAGTAAGATTTATCAAGTTTGGTTCATAGCACTACAAAATTTAGTGTCTTTCTAAAATCTTATTCAAGTTTCTTGATTTTGAGAGCTTAAGAGAAGACATGTACACTCAATCCAAACTTATCAGCCCCAAAATTCTAAAGAAATCCTCAAGTAACGTTATTCTTTCTTCAATTAAAGGCGTACTGATGAATCCGTTATGGCTTATGGAGGTTGAGGCCGAGGATGGCTCGAGTAAAGGGAATTTTAATAAATGCTATGTTATGCTTGATGGGTGTATGAGAATCACGGAATAGCCTGAGTTGTATTGGTAAAGGATGTATGGTGCATAGAATAGGAAGTTACTTCGTTGCATTAAGGTGAGGTTACATTCTGCGATATCGGAATGCTAATGGAGCACAGGTCATCCGGTCCATATGATTGGTCTAATTGCAGTTTGAGTAGAGTGGATGACTCTAGAGAATGGTTCTAATGGGTTCCAGATTTTACATGTAATAATTGGAAATTTTGATGTTTGCATTGGATGGTGTCAAGACATGTGGTAGTTCTATATCATTATGGATTCTACACATCATTATCAGTAAGGCGAAGGCAATGGCTTTAGATTCGCAAGAAGTCTCTTTAGGTTGAGCATTTCTAAAGTTGTACTTCTGGGAAAATTTAAGAGAGTATTCAGCGGCTTATGAGCCTTAGACGGTGCAGTTTCATGTTGGAGTATCATATGGTGAGTTTGGCTTGAGGATTGCGTTATTATGACGATGGAAAATATCAATTTGAAGGCAGTTTAAAGTAACTTGGATAAATAGGACAACTTGGTAGTAGGCCGGAGCGACATGGTAAGGGATATGATCAGTTCTTTGGATGCTTATGAGGGAATGAGTTTCTATAGGTGTTTCGTGGAAATGCTCTTGGGTTTTTGTGACTTGCATAGCTTGGTTGAGTTATAAGGATTCAGTCTCGACGGTTTGGTTTTGTGAGAATGGAATTCGGAAAGTTTGTTATGGTTTCTACCACAGTTAGGGATGTATAATTTTTATTGGTGTGAGGAGTATGTGATATATAGTGATTTTTTTCTAGATGGGATCAAATGGAAAGTTCGTGAATAGTGAAGTACGTAGTTACTTGTGGCTTCGGAAGGGGTTATGAAGTTCTTATATTTATCATAGGATGGCATGGTATATGCGGTATGTTATGTGAGGTTGAAAATTTCACGTGAAAGGTTACAGTTTAGTCATGAAATGAAGGTCATAAATCCTTAGGCAACACGGGCAGTTTCAGATGAATAGCTAAATGAGATTATTGATTGGTGTAGCTTGATAAGGGTATACATTTTAGAAATGGCGATGTGTTTGAGTTTAGGATACTTCATTAGTATTGCGGCAATCTCTTTTTGGATTGATTGCTAATTCGAGTTTGCTTGGTGGCACAGAAGAAATATAGGAATACCTCTCATGGGAAAATTGGGTATTAGAGGTGTGTTGTATATTCGGACGGTGGAGTTAGGATCGGATATAGTGATTCTCGTGCTACATGAATTTGGAGACTGGGAGTTCTATTAAACAGGGTAGGTTGTTGTTGTGTACCGCTTATATCGGTCTTGTATGATAACTATTAGAGGTTTGGATACCCGAGTAGATCCTTGTTGCTTAGTATGCCAGATTTTTGTGTGATATTGGGTATGAACTGGTGGTCTCCGTGTCATTTTATTCCAGACTATTGCACTAGGACGACGATGTTGGCTATACCGGCGACTCTATGGATTGAGTGGCAAGGTGCGATAGATTATGTTCCCAATAGGGTGATTTCATTTTAAAGACCCAGCGGATGGTTGGGAAGGGTTATCTTTCTTATTTTTTTCTTCGTGATGGAGGTCAGTTTAGAGACTCCTACCAATGATTCAGTTATAGTGGAGAGGGACTTTCCGGATGTGTTCCCTACTACCGGGCATGTCACCGGACAAGGTTGTTTATTTCAGTATTAATTTGGTGTCGAGCACCATATTGTATGGCACTTGCGGTGTTAAAGAGGTTGAAGGGGCAACTTCATGAACTCCTTGATAAAGGATTCATTGGTAGGCCCATATGGATGTGTGTTGTACATCAAGTCGGCTTGGTTGACTCCGAATTATATTGTTGAGGGATGTGTTGATTCGATTATTATTGAGCTTCTTAGAGATTTGGGAGATCTATGAGTTAGCTTTTCGTGTTGCGAGGCATTGGGATTTTTTGGTTATAGGCACTTGTGGTGCAGCTCTATTGGGGTCTCTTAGTGGAATTCGAGCGGGAAGAGTATTGGGTATTGCTTGGCGGATGGCGTATCAGTTGTGTCCTTTTGGGTTTGTATGATGTTTTGTCAGTTGCTTCGTTATGGTTATGATAATTTTGGTTCTAGACATCAAATTTCGCGTAGTTGCAGATTTTGAGCATAGTGACTTTAGGTGTTTCATATGGACCAATATTTGGATAGGGTCACACAATATACGGAGTTTTATGGATGTATGAAACTTCGAGTTAGATTCGTGTGCTCTGTTTCTATGATGTTGTCGCACCCCAAATTCGAGGGACATGAACGGCGTCCGACCAGGAAACCCCAGCCAAGCGGACCTAGGTGCCTTTCCTACCCCACGCGCGTTACCCCACATTTTTATTACTCATTATTTGCAAGAACTAGCCATATAATTAACTTAAAATACCTTTTGCAAAATATACATACATAGTAGTTAGTGAAGTTATTAATTCGTTATCCAACAAAAGAAACGGGGATATACATAAGCTTTTACCCAAATCCACTGTCTATAGAGCCTCTAAAAGTACAACGGATAATACAGTAATTGCCGGTAACAAGGCTCCGGCTATACCTTACACAATAACAAAATAAAACTACGGAAACAAGCGGCCTAAGCCACGCAGGGCCCCGAGGGGAACGGGGCTCACCAAAAAGCTGATGGAAGGCGAAGGGAGAGCTATGAACGGTGGGCTGGAGTACCTGCTACAGATCCACCTACAATCATAATACAAATGTAGCGTCCCCGGCAAAAGGGACGTCAGTACATTTGAATTGTACTGGTATGTATGAACAAACTTTGCTCCAAGTAAACTCGAATCATGAACAAGTAAGCTGTGGTAATAGAACGACAATCAAATCCACAAGAAGAGAACAATTAAGCCAAACAGGTATATAACTTCTCTCATGTTTCCCCTTCCACATTTCCACATCGATAGTTTCACAATTGGTTCAAAATTTCATTTCAATGGCGATTTCGATCACTTTCAAACCATATTACCTCGGCCGCCCTTATCACCACAACCCACATCTTATTACTTCGTGTTGCGGCGCGCAACCCGATCCCACCGAGCAAATCACAATTTATAAGCAACACCACAACCAACAAGTCACAAGAATAACAACAACAATTCTCAAGGAGTGACAACAATAATTTACATGAACTTCCAAGGCCATCAATACCATTTCCATGTATTTCACAACTCATATGAAAATATATAGGTCACAACGATAATCTTCCACGTTAAGCTACATGTATTGCTATCACAGTTATTCCGAAATACATCAATTCCCCATTTCCTTCCTTCACTTGTGTCACAATTCTTACCACATAGCACATTCATAATCCCAAACCTGGTTTATTTTCAATTACTTGCATCAATATAGTGAAGGAAAAACCACAATCACTCAACCATACCAACCACAGAATTTCACACCAATTCACGTAGAAATCACATACCAAGCACTTGAATACCCAAACAAGGTGATTTTACCAAGTTCAAAGTTAGCCATATATACCTGGAGCCGAATTCCTTTTTAATTCTTACTTCAAATTCACTAAAATATAGCAACGTGAATATAGTGCACAAATTAGTACACATATTTTAGAATTCAAGGTTCACAATAACTACCCAAACATATTTAGGCCATTAACCCTTTCTTTGTGCAAGTCTTTGCTCCCACCCCATTACTCTCACTAGGTTTTAGGTTATAGAAAGACATGCATGAATGAGTTCGACCATTATTTCAAAAACCTACGCATGAGACTCCCCCCTTAATTTAAAACAGAATTTCAATGGGAAAAAGTTAGGGATTTTACCTGTAGGGAAGGGGGTATGAAGATAAGTCTGAATTTCTCCGGCCCAGATAGCTTTGAAGAACAAGATTTTGGAGAAGGTGAGTTTCTCTCTCAAGACACTATCTTCGTCTCTCTTAATTTGATAAGTCATGTGTTAAAATGAGGGGGTTGGGGTGTTTTATTATAAGGGGTTCCGGTTTTCAAAATTTGGAAAAATAGAAGCTCGGCAAGATCTGCCGTCGCGTTCTGCGATCGCAGAATTGAAATGCGGTTCGCAGAGTGGACCGTAGAAATGCCCTCAAAACTCAGAAGGTCTATTCCGGTCTGCGATAGGAATGCGATCCGCATTCCTGTTATGTGGTCGCATTATGTACCGCATTTTCAACATCAATTTTGACCAATCTACTGTTTCACTCTGCGGCAGGAATGCAGTCCACATAGATGATCTGCGATCGCATTCTGGACTGCATAAATGACAATTTATGGAAACTTAATTCTATTGATTTTTAAAAGTTGAGATCACTACCAAGGGTCCGAACCGCGGCGAGTAAGCTCGTCGCGAAGAATTCTATGCATTCCTAACACATATTCGGAGTCGACACAATAAGTTACTAGGCTCCGAGTCCAAAATTTTTACGAGGTCTCACATCCTCCCCCACTTAAAAATCATTCGTCCCCGAATGAGGACTTATCCCAAACCCTTCAGCATTCTAAGGCATGTTGGTTTTTGAAAACAAGTTACGTAAGTTCTTGTACCTTTTAACTATCCCCCCTTATTTTAGAGGAAAAAAAATTTTCGCCAGAGTTTCCTTTGTAATATGGACATTTCTACCTGACAGAGGGCCCCCGAAACACAAATTCCAACATCATAACAGGATTACAACCATTCCTACAGTTGTTATACAATTTCCTACCATAACAATTGCACACATTTGATTACTTGATACATTTTGCTTATGAAACAGTTATTCAAATAGGTTTCACATAATTTCATCACTTTCACATGTTATATGCATAAAAGTAACTCATTACCAATCTACACTTACTATTAGTTGATTACTTAACACAAGAGTCGTTGTCAAATTTTCATTTACCAAAGAGATGTTTCACAGGACTTAAGACAACCACAACACCTATAAGTCTTGCACAACTAGAGGGAACTTCACTAGCATTTAGGAAGGAACCAATCCGGACATAATGAGAGTGGTTTTTGAGATAGAAAGGTCACCTAATTTCTTCTAGGCCAGATCAAACAGATGGGGATATTTCTCTTTCATTTCTTTCTTCGCTTCCCTTGTGGCTTCCTCAACTCGTTGGCTTCGCCACAACAGCTTGACTGAGGCGACTTCCTTATTTCTCAACTTACGGACTTGTCTATCAAGAATGGCAACCGGAACCTCTTCATACGACAACTCTTCATTAACCTCGGTAGTCTCGACTGTCACGATGGTGGATGGAACCCCAACCACTTTCTCCAACATGGACACGTGGAACACCGGGTGCACTAACGACGTCTCGGGAGGCAATTCCAACCTATAGGCCACCTGCCCTATCCTTTGAACAATTCTATACGGCCCGAAATATCTTGGGCTTAACTTAACTTTCTTCCCGAAGCACATGATTCCCTTCATAGGGGACACCCTCAAGAACACCCAATAACCAACTTGAAATTCCAACTCCCTCCGACGAATGTCCCCATAAGACTTCTGGCGACTCTGAGCAGTCTTCATCCTTCCCTGAATGATTTTAACTTTCTCCATAGCCTGGTGCACAAGGTCTGGCCCTATCAGTTCTGCTTCACCCACTTCGAACTACCCAATCGGAGACCTACACCTTCGTCCGTATAATGCCTCAAATGGGGCCATTTGGATGCTAGCATGGAAGCTGTTATTGTAAGCAAATTCTATAAGTGGCAAGTGCTCATCCCAATTTCCCTTGAAGTCCAAGGCACAAGCTCGCAACATATCTTCGAGCGTCTGAATAGTCCACTCGGCCTGATCGTCAGTTTGCGGATGGAAAGCTGTGATGAGATTCACCTGAGTACCCAAACCTTGCTGACATTTCTTCCAAAAGTTTGCCGAGATCTGTGCCCCCCAATCCGAGATAATATAAAGTGGCGTGCCATGGAGCCTTACTATCTCCTTGATATATAACTTGGCATATTGCTCTGCAGTGTTGGTGGACTTGACTGGCAAGAAGTGAGCTGATTTGGTGAGTCGATCCACTATTACCCAATTTGAGTCAAATTTGTGCTAAGTGCGAGGTAAACCCACCACGAAATCCATGTTAATCACCTCCCATTTCCACATCGGTATTTCCATAAGCTGAGTTAGCCCACCGGGCCGCTGATGCTCGGCCTTCACTTGTTGACAATTCGGACACCTAGATACGAAGTCCGCCACACCCCTCTTCATACCGTTCCACCAATAAACCTCCTTGAGATCATGATACATTTTCGTAGAACCTGGATGCACGGAATACCTAGAATTATGAGCCACTGCCATTACCCTCTCCCGAAGCTTATCCACATCCGGAACACATAACCTATCTTGACACCTCAAAATACCATCTTCGTTATTGAGTAAGAATGCCGAAGTCTTGTTATTCAGAACTGCTTCCTTCATCTGAGCCAATGCTGGATCAATAAACTGTTTTTCCTTGATTTCTGCCACAAGTGATGATTCTGCTCCATTATGCACCATAACATTTCCCTCATCTAATGCCGAGATGTGAACCCCTAAACTGGCCAATTGATAAACCTCCCGAGCCAAGAGTCTTTGATCCACCCCTAAATGAGCCAAACTACCCATGGATTTCCGACTGAGAGCGTCAGCCACCATGTTCGCCTTCCCTGGATGGTACAAAATGTTCATGTCATAATCCTTGAGCAATTCTAACCACCGCCGCTGCCTTAAATTCAACTCTTTCTGCCTGAACAAATACTGGAGGCTCTTGTGGTCTGAAAATACATCCACATGGACCCCATAAAGGTAATGCCGCCATATTTTCAAGGAAAAAACAACCGTTGTAAGCTCCAAATCATGCATTGTGTAGTTCTTCTCGTGATTCTTGAGTTGCCTTGAAGCATACCCTATAACCTTCCCATGCTGCATCAATACACACCCCAAACAAGCCCTGGAGGCATCACAATAAACCACAAATCCTTCTGTGCCTTCTAGCAAGGCCAATACCGGTGCGAGGGTCAACCTTGCCTTCAGTTCTTGAAAACTTTTCTCGCATGCGTTGGACCATTGGAACTTAACCGCTTTCTGCATCAATTTAGTCAATGGGGAGGCGAGGGTGGAGAATCCCTCCACAAAACCTCCGATGGTACCCTGCCAAACCCAAAATGCTACAAATCTCCATCGGGGTCGTGGGTCTAGGCCAATCTTTCACTGCTGCAATTTTCTGGGGGTCTACCTGAATCCTTTCACTTGAGACGACGTGGCCCAAAAAGGCAACGGACTCCAACCAAAACTCACATTTTGAAAATTTGGCATACAACTGGTGCTTATGAAGAGTCTGCAAAACTGTCCTGAGGAGATAGGCATGATCCTCCCGACTCCGTGAATAAACAAGGATGTCGTCAATGAAAACAATCACAAAGGAGTCTAAAAATGTCTTGAAAACCCGATTCATAAGATCCATAAAAGCTGCCAGGGCGTTGGTTAGCCCAAAAGACAAGACCAAGAATTCGAAGTGACCATAGCAAGTTCTGAAAGCAGTCTTGGGAATATCCTGCTCCCTAATCTTCAATTGGTGATATCCTTACCGTAGATCAATTTTGGAGAACAATCTTGCACCTTGCAATTGGTCGAACAAATCATATATCCGAGGCAAAGGATACTTATTTTTGATTGTGACTTTGTTGAGCTGCCGGTAATCAATACACATCCGAAGCGACCCATCTTTCTTCCTGACAAAAAGAACCGGAGCACCCCACGGCGACACACTCGCCCGTATGAACCCCTTTTCTAACAAGTCTTTTAGCTTCTCCTTTAACTCCCTTAACTCTGCTGGAGCCATTCTGTATGGTGGAATAGATATTGGCTATGTATCAGGTAACACGTCAATCCCAAAATCAATCTCCCTATCTGGCGGGATCCCTGGGAGCTCGTCCGGAAATACTTCAAGAAACTCATTCACGAACGGCACGGACTCGGGGGTAGACACTTCTAAAGTGGTGTCCGCCACCCGAACTAAATGATAGATACACCCCTTCCTATTCATTTTTGAAGCCTTAAGGTAAGAAATAAACCTACCCTTCGGCACCACACCATTTCCCTTCCACTCAGTAACTGGCTCATTTGGGAAATCGAGCCTCGTGACTCTCGTTCGGCAATCAAGTATGGCAAATCATGCATAAAGCCAGTCCATTCCCATAATAACATCAAAATCTACCATTCCAAGCTCGATAAGATCGGCCGTGGTAATACGACCACACACCGTGACAGCACAATTCCTATAAACTCGCACAGTAATGATAGAATCACCAACTGGGGTCGATATAGAGAATCGTTCATGAAGATGTTCGGGTTCTATCCCAAAGCTTGAAGTAATAAATGGGTTGACATAAGACAAGGAGGACACCGGATCAATAAGAGCATAGCAATCAATGGCCTGGACAGACAAGATACCTGTAACCACATCTGGAGAGGCCTCTGCACTCTGGAGGCCACTCAAAGCATAGAACCGGCTGGGTCCACTTCTACCATGCGCTCCTCCTCTAATTGCACCACGCCCTGTCGGGGCTGGAGGACATATAGATGATGTAGCGACTGAAGAATCGGATGATTGAGCAGATCCCCTACCCATGCCCTGACTGGGCACATGACAGTCTCGCTGAATATGTCCTCTCACTCTGTATCTGAAACACACCAGGATATCCAAGTAGCAAATCTCTGTATGAAATCTCCCACACTTGGGGCATGGTGCCCTCCCCTGCTGCTGTGATCTCCCTCCTGAACGACAAGACTGATGGGGCCTCCTACTGTCTGAACCTGGTCTCATGTGGCTGCTCTGCTGGTAACTGTGCAGAGATGGTGGTGCGCTTGCTGAGGACTGAGCATATGACTGGGACGGCCCTGACGACCCTTTCCCGTGAGCTGATCTCCCTGAGTGGCTCGCTGATCAGGCCCTGCTGATATGTTCCCTTTCCTCCCGAATCCTCAATTTCCTAGCCTCTGTGGCCTGAGAGAATCCCATAATCTTCCCATAGTTCATGTCCGAGTGTAAGGCCACTGTAGCAGCCTCATTCACTACCAAGGGACTAAGGCCCTGAACAAATCGTCGAACTCTAGCTGCCATGGTCGACACTAACTGAGGAGCATACTTGGACAATATGCTGCCGTACTCCCAAACACTCATGCTGCCCTGCTTGAGGGTCCCAAATTCAGTGGCACGGGCTGCTATTGACTCAGTAGGTAAGAACTGATCCATAAACGCATCTACAAACTCCTCCCATCGGGCCGGAGGTCCTCCCTCCCCACGGGAGTCCTCCCACACCTCGAACCATGAATACACCGCTCCCTTAAACAAGTATGATGCCAACTCAACTCCCTCTGTCTCTGAAGCATTCATCACTCGGAGGGTCTTATACATTTCATCAAGGAACTCCTACGGATCGGCCCCTGGATCTGTGCCTGAGAATTCTGGAGGGGCTAGCCGCAAAAACTGGTTAACTCTGGAACTGGCAGAATCTCCCTGTCCGCTAGAGGATGTAGGGACATCCTGAGATCTCTGGGCCTGAGCGTCCACTAGCTGGGTCAACATACAGATGGCTCCTCTAAGATCCACATCAGAAGCCTCGGGACCAGGAGCTGGGATGGTGCCCGAATTAGGAATATCGGCGGGAGGGATGATGGCACCCTCTGCCGCTGCAGGATCAGGAACATGCTGTCTTGTGATAGACGGGCCAGGTATGGTCAAGGCCGAGGAGTCACCCTCACCCACGGCATCAGGTACATGCTTCGCGGCCTCACTCGTGGTGGCATTGGCCCCAATGCCGAGTCTAGTTCTCTTCTTAGGTGCCATTACTGAAAAGTTCAGAACAAAGCATGAGTTAGATATAGATACTTTCACATTTCTCTTCCCCACACGACACTAAATAACAAAGAAATGGGAAATTTCCTAAATGTCCATGCAGCCCCCCACTCATAGATATGGTCGACTTCACACCGATAAGTGGGGCTCCACTAGACACAGCTCCGAGACATCCTAGGACTCCTTTAAACCTTAGGCTCTGATACCAAGTTTGTCACACCCTAAATTCGAGGGACATGACCGGTGCCCGACCGAGCAGCCCCAGCCAAGCGGACCTGGGTGCCTTTCCTACCCCACGCGCATTACCCCACGTTTTCCTTACTCATTATTTGCAAGAACTAGACATATAATTAACTTAAAACACCATTTGCAAAATATACATACATAGCAGTTAGTGAAGTTATTAATTTGTTGCCCAACAAAAGAAACGGGGATATACATAAGCTTTTACCCACATCCACTGTCTACGGAGCCTCTAAAAGTACAACGGATAATACAGTAATTGCCGGTAACAATGCTCCAGCTATACCTTACACAACAGCAAAATAAAACTACGGAAACAAGCGGCCTAAGCCACGCAGGGCCTCGAGGGGAATGGGGCTCACTAAAAAGCTGATGGAAGGCGGAGGGAGAGCTACGAACAGTGGGCTGGAGTACCTGCTACAGATCTACCTACAATCATAACACGACTGTAACGTCTCTGGAAAAAGGGACGTCAGTACATTTGAATTGTACTGGTATGTATGAACAAAATTTGCTCCAAGTAAACTCGAACCATAAACAAGTAAGCAGTGGTAATAGAACGACAATCAAATCCACAAGAAGAGAACAATTAAGCCAAACAGGTATACAACTTCTCTCATGTTTCCCCTTCCACATTTCCACATCAATAGTTTTACAATTGGTTCAAAATTTCATTTCAATGGCGATTTTGATCGCTTTCCAACCTTATTACCTCGGCCACCCTTATTACCTAAGCCACTGTTATCATCACAACCCATACCTTATTACTTCGTGTTGCGGCATGCAACCCGATCCCACCGAGCAAATCAATATTCACAAGCAACACCATAACCAACAAGTCACAAGAATAACAACAACAATTCTCAAGGAGTGACAACAATAATTTACATGAACTTCCAAGGCCATAAATACCATTTCCATGTATTTCACAACACATATGCATAGATAGGTCACAACAATAATCTTCCACGTTAAGCTACATGTATTGCTACCACAGTTATTCCGAAATACATCAATTCCTATTTCCTTCCATCACTCGTGTCACAATTCTTACCACATAGCACATTCATAATCACAAACCTTATTTATTTTCAATTACATGCATCAATATAGTGAAGGCAAAACCACAATCACTCAACCATACCAACCACAGAATTTCACACCAATTCACGTAGAAATCACATTTCAAGCACTCGAATACCCTAACAAGGTGATTTTACCAAGTTCAAAGTTAGCCATACATACCTGGAGCCGAATTGCTTTTTAATTCTTACTTCAAATTCACCGAAATCTAGCAACGTCAATATAGTGCACAAATTAATACACGTAGCGTAGAGTTAGAGGTTCACAATCACTACCCAAACATATTTAGGCCATTAACCCTTTCTTTGCGCAAGTCTTTGCTCCCACCCCATTACTCTCACTAGGTTTTAGGTTATAGAAAGGCATGCATGAATGAGTTCGACCATTATTTCAAAAACGTACGCATGAGAATCCCCCCTTAATTTAAAACAAAATTTCAATGGGAAAAGTTAGGGATTTTACCTGTAGGGAAAGGGGTATGAAGATAAGCCTGAATTTCACCGGTCCGGATAGCTTTGAAGAATAAGATTTTTGAGAAGGTGAGTTTCTCTCTCAAGAAACTCTCTTCCTGTCTCTTAATTTGATCAGTCATGTGTTAAAATGAGGGGGTTGGGGTGTTTTATTATAAGGGGGTCCGGTTTTTAAAATTTGGAAAAATAGAAGCTCGGCAAGATCTGCGGTCGCGTTCTGCGGTCGCAGAATTGAAGTGCGGTCCGCAGAGTGGACCGTAGAAATGCCCTCACAACTCAGAAGGTCTATTCCGATCTGCGACAGGAATGCGGTCCGCATTCTTGTTATGCGATCGCATTATGTACCGTATTTTCAACATCAATTTTGACCAATCTACTATTTCACTCTGCGGCAGGAATGCGGTCTGCATAGCTGATCTGCGACCGCATTCTGGACCGCATAAATGACAATTTATGGAAACTTGATTCTTTTGATTTTTAAATGCTTAGATCACTACCAAGGGTCCGAACCGCGGCAAGATTGATTGCCGCGAAGAATTCTACGCATTCCTAACACATATTCAGAGTCGACACCATAAGTTACTACGCTCTGAGTCCAAAAACTTTATGGGGTCTCATAGATGTGTGATGAGTTCTCAGCACGGTGTGTGGTGGTACTGCTAAGCTTGCGGTATAACTCTCTCATTTGAGTCATTTTACATGATTTGAGTACGTTTGGGTTGTTGCTTATTGGTGCGCGGATGGCATGAGTTATGTATTTAGATTGTATTGACGTGTCATGTCACCAGAGTAGTTGTGTTGGATTAGATAAGATTGTTAGGATCTAAAATGAATGCAAACAGATCCAGTTTCAACATGCTGGAAGGATAATATCGATGTTCTGCTCAGAAATTTGCTATGGTCCTTGCCAAGGGAGAGGTGGTTTCACGACTAGTTGATCTAAGGAATGGTTATAATTTTTTACATATGTTTCATTCATTGTTGGCAGTATTAAAGTGTTGGAATGAGGCCTTATTTAATAAGAGGTATATTATCGATATTCGGTTGTTCTGAGCAACAGCTGATCAAAAGTTATCGCTAAGAGAGTTTGAGCTATGTGATATATCATGCAATTGCATCTGAGGCTACAAGTATGGTTTGTTACAGCTTGTTCGGTCTTATTCAGAGTATAGATGTGAGATTCTGATCTGGTACATGATTTCAAAAGTTCAAATGTGGTTCTAAGGTTTATGGGCTAGGTTAGATTGTGCAATTTAAGTTACATTATGTTATCGGATCTATATGAGATAGGGTGATGTGGTATCACCCCCGGTTATATGCATGGTAAGGTTACACAATGATTTGATGGTTCTCGGATTAACTCTAGGTTAGTTTGAGAAAAAATATATGTTTAAGTGGGGGAGGATGTAACGACCCGGCTGGTCATTTCATGAGTTACCGCTTCGTTTACCCCATATCTGCTTCTTTATGCTTGTTTCATCTGTATTATATGCTATCGAGTAGAGTGGTTCTGATTCGAAGAGGTTTTGGTAAGGTTTGATACAATTAGTCTCCGTTGAGTAAGCTTAAGTTGGAAAAGCCAACCGGATGTTGACTAATGTGATAAAGGGCACGGATGTGAACAAGGTCCATACCTCGGAAGACCTGCCTGATTTTAGTAAAAGCTCTTTCTCTACCCCGGGCACAAGGGAGGGTGAGAAATCGGCCACGAAGTCTGCCAGAATCTGTGACTTGATGGTCGTTCGAGGTTGATACTTGATATCATACCTCCCGAGTTTGATGTCCTATTTGGCCAATCTACCTGATAGTTCGGGTTTGTGCAATATGCTCCGGAGGGGGTATGTCATTAGAATGAAAATATGGTGGCATTAAAAATAGGGTTTCAATTTTCGTGATGCAATTATTAATGCAAGAGCTAATTTTTCTAGGCGTGGATACCTAGTTTTGGGATCCCCTAGGGTCCGGCTTACACAATAAATAGGGAATTGCATACCTCGCTCTTCTCGGACTAGAACGCTGCTTACACTTATTTTTGATACGGCCAAGTATAGATAAAGTGTTTCATCCTTCTTTGGCATGTGGAGCAGAGATGGGCCAGTCAGATATAGTTTCAACTCCTCTAGGGTGGGTTGGCATTCTGGAGTCCATTTGAAGTTGCTTTTCCTTTTGATTAAAGAGACGAAATGATGTCTCATTTCGGATGACCTTGATATGAATCTACCTAGAGACGTTATCCGCCCTGTCACCCGTTGCACGACCTTTACATTATTTACCACCGTGATTTCTTCGTTGGCCTTGATTTTATCGGTGTTAATCTTGATCCCCCTTTTTGATACCATGAAGCCCAAGAATTTGCCCGAACCCACTTCGAAGGCACATTTCTCGGGGTTAAGCTTCATGTTGTAACTTCTGAGGATATTGAATGTTTCCTGCAAATGAGTTAAATGGTCCTCTGCGCAGGGACTTAACTAGCATATTATCAATATAAAATTCTATGGATTTTCCTACTTGTTGCTCGGACATTTTATTAACTAGAAGATAATATATAGCCCCGACATTTTTAAGTTCAAAAGGCATTACATTGTAACAGTAGGTACCATACTTCATGATGAATGAAGTCTTCTCCCTATCATTGGGGTTTATCTGAATTTGATTATAACCCGAGTAGGCATCAAGAAAGGTGAGGGTCTCGAGGCCGACCGTAGCATCGATCAGACGATCGATGTTAGGCAATATGAACGAAACCTTGGGACACTCCTTATTTAAGTCTTTATAATCTACGCACATTCTTATCTTATTTTCCTTTTTGGGTACCACTACTACGTTGGCCAGTCATTCGGGGTACTTTACCTCTCTAATGGACCTTATTTTAAGATGTTTCGTTACCTCATCCTTGATGAATGTGTGTTTTATCTTGGGCTAGGGTCTTTTTTTTTGCTTCACTAGTTTAAACCTACGGTCGACACTCAGTCAGTCGGAGGTTATTTCCGGCTAAATACCTTTCATATATAAGGGGGACCAAGCGAAACAGTCATTGTTTTTAATAAAAAATTGAATGAATTCTTTTCGGAGCTCGGGGGTTAATCCCGTTCACATATATACTTTGCGATCTAGGAGGTAGTTGATCAAAATAGCTTGCTCCAAATCTTCACTAGTTGATTTCGTTGCATCTGACTCTTCGAGGGTAACGAAGGTTCGAGGAGCGAAGAAATCTTTTTCATCGTCCTTGGAGGTCTGCATGCTCCTATGCTCTTTCGAGGTCCAGCGTATAAGGGTCGACGGCTCTTGGTAAATCGCGAACATTTCTTTCGCCGCATGATATTCTCCATATATGGTGGTTATGCCATCCTTTGTCAAAAATTTTATCATCTGGTGTAGAGTTGATGGTACTGCCCTCAGGCTATGTATCCAGGGCCTACCAAGCAATGCATTGTACCTCATGTTGCCATCGATGACTTGGAACTTGGTGTTTTGAACCGCACTGGACGTATTGAACTGGAGGGTAATATCTCTTTTTGTTACTTCGTCGGCCATGTTAAAGTCGTGGAGGACCCGAGAGGCGGGTATGATATGATCGAGCAATCGAAGTTTTTCTACTATCTCTGAACTGATTACGTTGGCCGAGCTGCTTGGATTTACGAGCACACGTTTAACTCGAATGTTGCTTAAAAGAAATAAGATTAGTAGCGCGTTATTGTGTGGTTCTGGCAAGGTCTCGATATCCTCTTCGATGAATGCAAGGGTGTCTTCAGCCATGCGGTCTCGGATCGGGCCTTCTATTGCGGCAGATATTTTTGTCCGTTGATCATGGGCCCTTAGGAAATGTCGGTACCTTCAATAATCATATGAGCTACATGCCGATGAATCTCTTTTTTTTGCCAAGGTTGGATTTTGCCAAGTTTCCCGCGGAACTTTTCGGTGTACTTTCTGGTGAATGTCAGGAGTGGTGTCAACGCATTGGGCGTCGCGTGAGGTCGTACCCTAGCAGGTCGGCTCCAGTGCGTTCATAGGATTCCGTGGAGGTATACCGACACCTGGAACAGCCACACCATTCTCTTCGTTGTTCTTGAGATAGTTGTTTTCACCTCTATTTACTGAGTTAGGCATTTCGGCCTGAAATTTGAAAATCTTGGACAAGAACAGGTGTGAAAGATAAGTTGCGTTATGTAATGAAACCAGCAAGAAAATAATCACTATTATTTTTAACCACACGGTGGGCACCAAACTGTTTACCGTAAAAATTTTAATAACAATTAAATTTGATTATGGGACACTAAAAGTATGTAATCTATTTTCATGCTAGTTATTAAGCAGTTGATTCTATGTGTGAGACTTAGAAACGAGATAAGAGTTAGGAATAAGGTTATAACCGAACTGATAGGTTAGTAATCGTGGCCTCGCGCTCGTCGATTGCCTCGAGGTCGATATCGGTGCTCTACTGGAAGTTATCGAAAGCAGTTAAAGAGCGACTAGCTGTTATAATAAAATCAATGAAGGCTCCTTATAGATAATGATAAGTAATAAGTGATGAACGACAATGAATATAATAAGAGGAAGCAATAATATCAAGAGAATGTGTTAGAGAGTAGAGAGATTTTTCTTATATTTAGTATAGAGCAACAACCTTCTACAATATGGCAATGACCCCCTTTATATAGAAAGGGGGGATTCCAACATAGTATAAAGACATTTATTACAAAGATATGGAGATGTGATAGCTAGTAGAAGCCATGATGTGGGCTCAGAATAGCCTTACCGGCTTTATCTGCACCCCTTGAGAACTTCTCTCTTTTCCAATATAGCCGTTAGTCTGCATTGCCCCGAGGTCGGGAGGTCGATAGCCCTCGAGGGTGAACCTCGACCCCAGTCCCGGGCCATGTAAAGTACATCTACGGAGTATCACAATGACGAAAAATTGGACCCTCTGATTTTACCGTGCACAAAGGTAGCATTGAAGTATTATAAACTTCACACTGAAGTATTTCCACGTCTCTAAAAATACTGAAGAATTTATTGAATTTTCATCAAAAATACAAACACAAGTTCAAAAAAACTAAAAACAGAATCGTAAAAGTAAAACTTATGCACTTATTAAAGTAAACCCTATCAAAACCAAAACTAAAAATTTAATCATAGAAATCAATACTAAACCAAAACCCAGAAAGTTAATATAATGAAATTGTGATTATACGTAATGTTATTGGGGAACAAATAGTTGAAAATTCAAAAACAACGGCGAAAACCGTTTGATTTTAGAGAAGAACAAATTAAAAAAATGAGAATAACGGGAGAGAGACCGAGACAGTAGAGGACTAGCGTATACTTTGAAAGAAAGTCTTGTAATAGAGAAGGGCAAAATAGTGTTTTTAAAAGGCTTTTAACAAAAAAACAGATATGGGTGCAAATAGAAAAATAAAGCTGCTACATGTTAAAAAGGGACGACCAAATAGGGTGGCCCATACAATTTTTACCACAATTTAGGCTTAATATGTGAATGGACATGTTTGTACAAAACACTAGGCACTGTTGGCGCTTTTCCATTTTAAAATTTTATTTTCCAACAAGTGACATTGTTCTTTATATAAAAAGAAAAAAGGAATAAAACGATTTGAAAAATCATCATACACAAATATGATTGATTGGGTTATTTTTATAATCCATTTGGTAACTCACTCTAATTTAATCTTTTTATTGGTTGATTCAAGGATAACCAACTGTGACTTTTGCCTCCTTAAAAACTTGTAAATCCATATCCGTCACTCATGCGTGTCAACACGAGCGGATGCACCATAACTTAAGCGGTACTATCCGACACCGCTTTATCGAAAAACTTTGCTAAATATGTATCTATAATTATTATGCAAAAATAACAGAAAGTATATAAAAAAGAAATGACTGAGTAGTTCATCAGCTTACATGGTCAAGTACATCTTTTGCTTCTCCTCGATCGTGGGTACAAACCCCAGCATGTGCTGTGCTTTTAAAATTTTGTGCCCTATCCACAAAAATATTGCTCTTATACTTCCTCCGTTTCAGTTTCAATTTATGTGAATATATTTTTTTTTAGTCCGTGTCAAAAAGAATAATTTTTTTCCAATTTGGAAACAATATACCTTTATGCAATAATTTATAGCCAAACAAAATATATGTGCTTCATTTTACACCACAAATTCAAAAACATTCTCTTTTTTCTTAAACTTTGTGCCCAATCAAATGAGTTCACACAAATTAAAACGGATGGAGTATTAACTTCTAGGATGCTAGTCCTCTTGTTAGTTGTCATGTTCTTTTTTTCTTTTTTTTTTTTGTGTCGAAGTTGCTTAAGACCAATTCGCAAAATCAAGTAAATGATGAGCTTTTAAGTAATTATTTGATGGCTTTATTAAAAGAAAAAAAAAAAAAGAGGGATTTGGAAATTATTTTTAATGATGATACTAAATAAAAATAAAAAATAACAAATTCAACTTAAAATAATGAAAACTCATCTATCAGAGTTGTAGTAATAGTTTGAATGTATTACGCAAATATATTTATTTCTTCACTTTCTTATATATGGATACCGTTATAAACCAAAAAAAAAAAAAAAACAACTGCCTACGCCCTGCATGTCACCATGACTCATCCACGTCCACTTGTTTTCCGTCAGGGGATTCTCAATCCAGTTGTTCGAGGGCATTAGGAGAAAATTATCTAGGGGGTGGTGGGAAATAAGTATAAAATGATGGATTATGAGTTTCTGACAGCTTAGATACATGGTGGTGTGTCAGAGGATATTGAGATTGAAGTTTTGGTGTGCAAGTGATAGCTCCTCAAAAGGAAAGCTAGGTTAAAGCTAGGGGTATACATACACCGGGTTGGTTTGGTTTTATTGATTTAGATTGGTTCGGTTTTGTTAGATTTTTTAGATTTTTTATTACATGAATATTATTTTAATATTATTTTGTTAAAATTATAGATAAAACTTTGATAAGTGAATATATA
The DNA here is from genome assembly GCA_026770625.1 of Nicotiana glauca. Taxonomy (NCBI): domain Eukaryota; kingdom Viridiplantae; phylum Streptophyta; class Magnoliopsida; order Solanales; family Solanaceae; genus Nicotiana; species Nicotiana glauca. Next base: position 42,939 of record MU706275.1, read on the forward strand.
TTTAGTAAATATTAAAAAAAATTGACAAACACATGATCTATTAAAATATTCTAATGGGAGAATTTTTTTAGTAACACGTGATAGTTATTTTCTTAGTCGTCTAACAATAATTTTTCGTTAATTTACTCTTTCAAGGTTAATACATGAGAGTAACCCAAATATTTCTATATTTTCTAAAGAAAATTCACTATAAAGTTTTAAAAATATAAATAAAATTTATATATTTATATTTCGGTTTGGTTTGGGTTTTTTTACTCAATACCAAACCTAGTCGGGTTTTTTAATCGGTTTGGCTTGATTTTTCGGTTTGGTGCGGTTTTCCGGTTCGGTTTGAACACTCCTAGTTAAAGTATATACTCCCTCCATTCCAACTTACGTGAACCTGTTTGAGTGGTCACGGAGTTTAAGAAAAAAATGAAGAATTTTGGAATTTGTGGTCCTAAACAAATCTAAATGGGGCCTAGAGTATTTGTGTGCTTATAAAAACATCTCATTAAGGGTAGAATTGTAAGTTTAAGCTAAATTGTTACCAAATTTAAAAAAGATTCATCCTATTTGGAACGGACCAAAAAATAAATAAATTTATATATACTGGAACAGAGGCGTTCAATTCTGAGTCATCTTTGCCAATATCATCAAATCATATTTGGACACACACTTTATATCCAAAGGTAAAGGGAAGGAAATGCTTCGTTACCATTGGATGGATCACAATATCTGCCATTTCCGCTTTAATAATTTGCTGTACCCATGACTGGTTTCCTTTTTGTCTCAGAGATCAGGCCTTGGATCCAAGAAAGTGCTCACCTTTTTAGTTGCAAAAGGAGTCGCTGTAAGCAAATTTCACCTCCTGTAACAAATTATTACACCCTACTTATTTGTATAAAGAGTTCGATTCTGGGGCTACTATGCCATCCCACGCATAACCTAACCAGAAGCGGAGCGTGAGACTCGACCCCAAGATGTGTTGAACGGGAGCGTATCAAAGGCTCGATGTGGTCGGCCTTAGAGCAGTACAATCGATAATCTTCATGGAAAGGCGGAAAAATTCTCAAATACATGTGGTTAAAGCTGATCAGGTCTGCAAATGATAGTATTAATCCGTACTAAGTCATTATACAATTGTACCAATAGTATTCCCTCGTTATTATTAGAAATGTACTATGTTGGGATTTCCCTTGCTATATAAAAGGGACCCTTGCCATCATGTAAAGAGATTCAGATTATTACACAATAAATTGAATACAATACAACATTATAAGTTCTCTTTACTTACAGTATTGTTCTTCACATTTATTAATTATTCATTCCTTGTTTATTTATTGCTCATTATTAACAGCAATATGCCATCTTTATGGCCTCATTATCAATTATCCTTCATCAATGTTTCATTGCTATAAGCATTATCTAGACCTCAAGACACTGTTCCAGCTAGCTTGAGGCCCAAATACGCCAGTTATGTTCTGTGTCTCTCTTCCTTCTCTCTATCAACAAGATTCTCAATCATCTCTCTTCTCTTTCAAATTTCTCTCCCTTTCCCATCAAGGCAGCCATTGTAGCATCCATTTTTTGTGGCGATGGTGGACTTTCTAGCAAAGAGAATAGATCAGAAGTAAAGAGGGAGTAGGCGAACAAATCTGGCCATGGCTACAGATTGAGCTTTTGGAAATCTGAAGCATATTTGAGGGCCGTACTTTTATTCGTCTCCATTTTTATTTTTCATACAATGTATACAGTATTTCGCTTTGTCGGTAAATGCCATCTCCAGCGAACTTTCTTCTTTTCTTTGCTTGTAAGTAACATATAATGATCCAGATGTATTGTATTATGTACAAATACACTCAAATATACAGTATTTTTATATAAATACGTTTTTTTTTCCTGTATTTATGTATCTCGAAGATAAGGATTATATTAATACATCCGAATATCACTATTTTTGTGTTTTTTTTGTTGTTTGAATACAGTTGATTTTAATACGTTGAATTGAATACAATGTATAATAGTGAATAATGAATATCGGTGAATTGAATTCATTGTGTACATTCGAATTGAATAGAACTATATACACGCTATTATTTTTAATATTTTTTGTTGTTTGAATACAACTGAATTTAATATAGTGAAATTGCATACTATTCAATATTGCACTTTCTGTTATTAAACACTTGTATTCACTACTTTTAGGCGGAATGCCTCAATATATTTATAAATACATTCGCGCGAATACATGAAATATACATTAAAACAGTTGTAATCCCCATTTTTTAGGCAGATTACCTCACTATATTTATAAATATTGTCGCGCGAATACATAAAATAGAGCATTAAACAACTGCAATCCTTTTTTTTAGCCGGATTACCTTACTGTATGTATTAATACATTTGCGCGAATACATACAACATATAGTAGCAACAAATTTTAATAGAATTAATTTTGTTGAGTTAAATTAGGAATGATACATGCTAATTGATCTTCTCTCTATTATTCATGAATATAGAACAGTCCAGTAGTAACATATAAGAAGCAAATATGTACACAATAACTATAGGAAATAATAGACACTAAATTATAGTACTTTTTAAAAATTCCTCTAGATGTAATTAGTAAACGATTAAGGGGGCATAGAATGAGTTATCACTTATATCCTGAGTTTTCAATTCGTGGCAGATCAAACAATGAGTTACACGGTGGACACAATACGATGTTTCAATTCGTGGCAGATCCATCATATATATCATTTTAGAATTTATCATCTTAGTTTAAAACTTGTAACGTCTAACGTTTGATCCATCATCGAACTAAGGAATAAAAGATAATAAAAATGTCCAAAATAAATGACAAACAGACTCAAATAACTATACCCATGTTGATGGCCACTGGGGCATGTAACTATGGGACCAAATTGTAATAGATATTTTACCTTATTGAGAAAAAAGAGAGAAGAATGAATAACACAAAATAAAACTATTTCTCATATTCCTCTTCAATAATATGCTTTATTGTCCTAAAATTGATGGGATCTGAGGTAGTGAGGCTTCTAGAGATGTTGACTAATGCTCGTTAATAGTATATAGCACATCGCCTTTTCGTTTAGATATTTCTGACTGAAATGACATTGATTGATTTGTTATGTAGTTTAATGAACTATACTATGGAATTTTTTTTTTTTTGGCTATTCGCTAGTCAAGTGCCTAGGGCTAGTTAAAAATACAATAATAAAAAAAAGTAGAAATAAGGTGGACAATAGCATCGGTGTTGTTGCCTATATGCCTTGGCTATATAATCACTCCTCTGCGCCTCACATTGCCTATAGCAGCCTCATGTAGAGGATTCATGGTGTAGCTGCCTGCAAAGTCTCACGAGGGCATATAATCTCATAGCCGTGTCGGTTATTTTCAGAGGCATAGGATCAAGGCAACACAAACCGGGCTAAACCTTACATTACTAATCCTATTGAGGCAAAAAATAGCCTCATCTACTAGCAAGCATGTAAAAAATAAGAACTTGAATGGACCAAATATTGTATGATCATTACAGAATTTATAAGATATAATGTGATGATATTATATATGATAATACTTAAAAAATGATAAAATAAGAATATGTAACAAATTGTATCTTGCCCCTCTTTCTTGGTTCTTGTGTATTCTTTAATTTGTAACTCTTTGACTTCTTGTTCCACAACCTTCATATAATCTTCAAACTTTATCATTTCTTTTTAGATTTGTTTGACCTTGTCGAGGTGGTGGGTACACTCGCCTTCTGCTTTGCGTTTCTCATCGGTGGCTTTCTAATGACAACTTCTTGTGTTGCTTTACCATCCCAACTATGTTGCTTTTGATGTACGTTCTTTTTGTATTTGTTAGATCCACTTCTCATGTGTCGAGGTGAAAGATCCCCCCTCCCTAGCTACATTTTTGAATGTAGCATCTAGAAGTTCTTCTTCTTCCCATTCTTCATATAAATCTTGACCCATTTGCATCCCAATAGCTTCACTGTAATTGTATTCGGGCAGCACAAAGCTCCTGGCTCGTCTACAGTAACAACCTGATTCGAAGTAGAAACTACTGCCTTTTTATCAAGTAGATTCCTTATGTCCATGTCATGAGATACAATTTCTTAAAGGATGTTTGTTGGAGTCAAATTGTATCTTGTAGCATGTGAGACTGTATTTGTTGACGCAACTGGAGTTTGAGTCTTGTGGATAGGAGTAACACTCTGCTTATTACTCACTACCATTGCTGCATTTTGTTTTTGCAGTAGGGACAAACGCAGGGGCATTTGGGCTTAGACCTCGATTGCTTAACAAAATAAAGGATGACGTATGACCTTGCTCATTTCCTTCATCATACACAATAGCCTCACCCTTCGTCGCAAAATTTTTCTGTCCAGAGATGTCACGTGAGCATTAAGCTACCTCATCGTCACTATTATTTTGGATGCTATCTACGTAATCTTCTTCTTCCCCCTCTTTAAATCTCTCAGTCCAAGTCTTACGATTAGCAAAAAAACAGTCGTCGCAATTTGTTGATCCTTAAAGCCACTTAACTCGCTTGTGGATGCTTGTGAGACTGGAAGCATCCCTATGTTTGTTTGATGATTGTTACTGTTGACAGTATCTGCTGTCCAGATTCAACAGCATGCTCACCATAGGACTCCATCAATTGTAAGGGGATGTCATCGACCGAGGTATTTAGCATGACCAAAGGTGCCATAATCTTTGGAATTGTATTCAAAAACATAGCTGCCTAGGCATTCTTTACTATTTTAGCTATCTCTGGACACGAAATATGCATCGTTTGTGTGGTTGCCACTGCTTCTTGGTCGTCAACTGGAACAATTTCTTTCGAAACAAATAGCTATCCACCTGTATGTTCTTTTATAATTTTTTCCATGTGACGGCTGGAAAAATGCAGAGCTGGGGAGTTGGATCCATGTGGTTGCTTGGACGTTAACTCATTCATAGCTGGAACATTGTCTCTTGTTGCATTCATTGGAACTCTTGAAATCTGCTGGTTTTTTCCACTGCCTGACGACCTTAGTTTCAATATTTTTGAACTTGCATTTATCTCCTTAAGATGCATAGTCCCCACAATATCCTCTTGTTCATTATTCAGTGTTTTAAAAGTGTTCAAGCAGCTGAGCTTCTTCCTATCAACACATTGTCCCACTGCTGAAAATGATGAAGTATGTCGTGTATGAGCTCGATTAACTTGTTGCACCTATTGGTTATTTGATTTATTTTTATGGGTTGTCCCTTTATGAACCTTAAGTACAATATCCTGTTCCAAGACTTCAGGTTGTGCATCTGCATGAAGAGTAGCAGATGGTTTAATTTGCTGCCCTGCTTTAATAGCACCAGGTCGATCCAAAGGTGAATTCAATGCCAAAGTGTCCTCTACATTGGATCCCACAGTAGCTTGGTTATTTCTATCATTTTGAAATTGTCCTGCAATTGCTTCTTTTTCCTGATCATTAGCAATGTCCTGCTCAATTACAGTTATTTCATTAGCAACCTGCACAGCATCCAGTACTTCCTCTGAATCCCTGCACCTAGCTGCTTCAATTGGTAATGCATCAATCCCAATATGTACATAAATATTTTCTACACTATTAACAGCTGCATCTACAGGAAACAATTGACCCCTGCTTCCACCAGTTTTTTCTACTTGCACAACATCTTTAAAACTTGTAGTACCAACAGCCCTAGGTCGACCACTAGTTGTATTCATTGTATCATTAGTCTCCAACTGTGAACCTACATGGCCAGCATGTTTTTCAACTTTATCAACTTGACCTACATCTGCTACTATTGCATTATTTTTGGTAAGAATTGCTCGAACAGCTGCAGCCAAAGCACTATCATCCTTCATCAGCTGAAGTTGCCCAGCTTCAATAGCTGAATATTTAGAATCCACAGCTAAACCTCATTCAACTGCTGTATTTTTTGTGGCCTTCAAGTCGTAAGAAACTCTACCAAGGGCTTCAGCAACTGGAATAATTGCACCAGAAATAAAATTTTTCCCTGCATCACCAGAACCAACCTTCTCCATTGCATTTATAGCATCTGACTCAACAACTGCTCTATTCCCATCCACAACCTTATTAAATTCAACTCCTTTGTCTCCAGTAGTCAGAGAACTTACAAACTTCTGTTGGTCAGATGTTTTTTCAAAAAAATCAACCATATTTTGTCCTGCTCTTTTGGCATTCAAATAAGCCCTTGCATCTCCTTGCATCTTTTCAACTCCAGTTGTGTCAACAACAGGCAGCTCTTGCACAATCATGAGTTTTGTCCAAACTTCATCACCTTCCTTATCCTTTTCAGTCATCAAACGATACATTCTTTCCTCATGCCCCTGATGCTTAAAAAAATGCAAAATTTGGGGAGATTATCATACACTACCTCTTGATAATGCTCAAAAAATTTTCCAACCGACTTATCAACGATGTGTAACTTCACTCGCTTAGGATGCTTGTCTAACAGGTCTAACAAAATCATTACCCTAGCAGCACTTTTCCTTGTTCGATCTTGTGTTTCCTTATCCATTACAAGAGGCTTTCCTATAGCTGAAGCGATTGATAGTAACGATTTCTTCGCGAAAAAATTCGGCGGAAAATCAGGCAACGAAATCCACACCACATATTTTGATGTTTCTTCCTTGGGATTAAATCCTATCGTCCATGGAAACGTTTTAAAAAAGAATAAGTCACCTTTATCTTTTATGTAACCAACTGATCTCGACAATAACGGGACATAATCTTCAAACAAATCGAACCTCTGCAAAATATGTCGAAATTCATGTTGTCCAATATTACACAAACCTTTAAAGTCGTACTATTTCGGGATGAGTTTACGCAGCTCAAGTAAATCCGGTTTCCCATATGAGAATTTCATAATAACTGCTTGGTGTAATCCTTCTTCAATGGTAAATTGATTTACCTCCTCCAAAGTGAATTCTTTAATTGGCTCGCTATGCATAAACTTCACAGGAATCAGATCAATTTTTTTTGAAGTAGCAGCTGGTTTTGAGGTTTGTAAACGAGCAGCATATGATTGTGGAATAGCATGGGTAGGATTTTGATTATTTGAGTTTTGGTTTGGCTCTCCCACAGCAAAAGGCTAGGGAGAGACAATAGCATCCATGGTTGCTCAAAATGTCACCATATCCTATACTTCACTAAAGCCAAATTTGGAAAAAGAAAGCAGTAGCGCTCAAATTTCTGGAAAAATTCTGCTCGATAGAGTAAATCGCAAAATAAGATCTATGATCTGGAAAAATTGGTTATGAATTAGAGGATGAAATCAATTGGGGATTGTGAGCAAATATTAGACGCTTCTCTTGACAAAATTTGTGACAATTCACCGCCGGATTCCGGAGTTGTGGCTCGTGAATAATAACGGATTTACTATTAACCCTTATTCCTTGAGAAAAGGGAGAGGATTTCTTTTTTTACTATGGAAAATTAACTGCCGTTGCATGAATAAATTTCAGTTTGATTTCAGAAAACGAAACGAATATATAACTACCATACATAATGCAACCAGTGTTTACCCTAAAAATTGGATAACAATTAAACTTATAATATGGTTTTAAGGATATTTAATTTCACCTACTATCAATTGATAAAGGCAAAGGTTAATGGTAGAAGTTGATAATAAAATAAAACAAACCAGCCTTGGAACGTGATTCAGCCCTCGAGCTTGGTATTCTCTTACTGATCTGTCCAAATTAGTTAAGAAACACAATAACTGATGAACAAGAGCATGTAAATCAAGAAGTAAATGTAGAGACTATGGTATTGCTCTGATATATGTGTATGTAAGATGTCACACCTCCTTTTTTTACAACCTGGGGGGGGGGGATATATAAGGAAGTTTTTTCAATTAAAGTAACATTATTCGAAATGGGATTATGTTATTTATTTTTTTAAAGTCGCCAATTCTAATAATTTTTTGGCGTCCCTAGTCACCGGTTTATTTTTAAATCCCAAATCGAGAAAATTTTTGACTTTATTTAAAATTCTGCGAATTAGAAATTCTAGATAAGGAATTTTGTAAACCCAGGAGAAGGAGTTAGGCATTCCCGGATTCTAGCACGGTCGCTTAGCAATTTATACTTGGCTTAAGTTGTCTAATTACTTATTTTAGAACCTATGTGCATTTACCTTTTTACCGCTTTTAGCTGCTTGATTATGTGTATGTATACTCATTTCATTTGGCACGTTAAAAATCATGTTACTCGTACGTGTCCACAATTAATCAGACTTTACTCACTATTAAGAAAGTTTTGGTCGAAAATGCGCGAATGCATCCCTCGATTTATTTTTAGAATGAAATTCATGATTATGTTACGCAAACATATACATAATTATGATAATAGTCTAAGTCGCGCCTAAAGCAAGCTAAGAATGTTTGAAAGGTGTTTTTCTATACTAAGTTAATACTTAATGTGAGTTCCATAAGTTATGGATTTTGTTTGAGTATGGCACAACTCAAATTTATTTTAACAAGGTTTGTATTTCGCTTAAGCCAAACTAAGGATACTCATATTTTAATTCTAATTTGGAAATTCACTAAGAATCTTTTAATCAAGGCCATGCTTAAAGGGTGAAGGGCTAAGCAATGGCCCATTACTCGCTTATTTAAGGGTAATCGGCCAATTTGGGACTGTATTGGGCTGGAGCTTGACCCAAAAGTGAAGAGGCCCAAAGACTCTTGTTGAGTCTGTTTCAAACAGCCTATACTGGATTTATATTTAGGTAGGCCCAGTTGCTACATGTTTTCTAGTTGGGCCTATCTACCTCTACGTCCGATTTAACCAAATTTGCATATTTACAGCAGTTATATTTAAATAGTTATGTAAACATTAGCATTCAAAGATCAAACAACAATGCTACTTTGAAAATTAATCACAAAATTTGCAAGACATGATAGCATGTGTTTATACTATGATTCTTAAGGAAACTTCACAATTAAAAATCACGCTACCAGGTTTAATGCCCAGGCCTATTCGCTTGGGCTCAGACTTGCTTATGTAAGTTCCATATTGGGCCTTGTTGCAAGTCTGGCCCAATTTGTGCCATATTCAAACCATCACGCGGTAATAATGCTTATTACAAAGAGGTCCAATTGCTATGAACCTTGTCACGACCCAGACCCAGTCGTGATGGCGCCCAACCCTAAAACTAGGCAAGCCTGACCACAGTCGTTCCCAAATCAAGCGTAAACCTCAAAACCGACAATTTAAAGAGAATATAATAGTTTTAGAATAATAATCCAATATTTATCGAAGAATAATACTGAGAAATACGAAGTCTGATAAAAACATACCCAAAAGATCTGGGGTCACGAGTCTAGAGCCTCTAAAACAAACTGAATAACAATATTTGAACGAACAATACTCAAGTCTGGAAATATATATATATATATAAATAAAAATGAAATAGGAAGAGTAGTCAGGTCTTGCGAACGTCAAGCAGCTACCTCAACAACTCTGATAAGCTCTGGCAAACAAAGACTGCTCATCTAAGCCTCCGGTGCACCTGAATCTGCACACAAGGTGCAGGGAGTAGGGGTGAGTATTACCAACTCAGTGAGTAATAAGCATATAAAATGTCTGAAGATAAGAAATCCACGAAATGCCACAAAGCAAAGCTAAAACTAACAGTCCGACACCTTACTAAGAACCAACAGCAAAACAACTTCAAATATAATAGTCAAGTAAAATGTAAGGAAGCAATGCAATGCACATGAACACGTTATGGCGTACAGCGCGATCCATTTAACGTCGACGGCGCTCACTGGGGTATGTACAGACTCTAGAGGGGCTCCTTTAGCCCAAGCGCTATATAATCATAACATTCACTGCGGCATGCAGCCCGATCCATACTCAGTCCACAATATGCATATGAGTCACATAACAAATTCAATTAATTTTCCAATTTCCAATTTATTAAGAAGAATATACTTTAGATATTTAACTTCAGAAAAAGTGACTTAGCATTTCATAACAGTGATTAAACACAGGACTGAGATCAATGATTAGACAAAGCATGCTATCACAATGATATTCATCCTCTAAGGATGCTACAGATCGGCACAAGGCCCCAAACACGGCAATAAGCCCAGATATATTCAATACAAGGTGCGTATCAGTCGCGAATATAGAAACATTCTTGTTCGGTATGGACCAAGTCAAAATCCCCAGTCATAAACAATCCCGCACCTGCCATGGGGTGCGAGTCACGCCCTACAATAGCTTCACAGTGTGATAAGCTGGGGTTTCAAACCCTCAGGCCATCATATACACCAACTACTCACCGCAAACCGGCCGTAGAATGGTCCTCCATGCCTTTTCCTTTCGTATCGACCTCCTCGCGCGTTGAATCTAGTCAAAATCACAACGAATACATAAATATGGGTTAAAGAAACATAACCCAATCAAAAATACTCGAAAACTATTAAAATTCACGAAGTTGGTAAAACCCAAGCCCCGGGCCCACTTCTCGAAAAATTACAAAATTTATATCTTCGGAATCCTCGTCTCACCACGAGCCCGTACATATAAAATACACAAGAATCGGAGTCCATTTGGCCCCTCAAATCGTCAATTTAGACTCTCTTAGGCTTC
>MU706286.1:0-20564 GCA_026770625.1 Nicotiana glauca
AACCTTTGACCTTCTTGAAAAATAATTCCCTCTTTTGAACCCGTCCCTCCTTGAATATTGAGAATGAGGCTAAAAGCCTAAGATGGGGTTGTGGTGCTAAAGTAAAAATTGGTAAGGTTGTACATTGAGTGTAGGATCATATGCCTCATTGTGTTCGTATTAAATAAATCAAGCTCCAAAAGAAAAATGTGTATAAAAAAAGAGAGAGAATTGTTTGTGTATATATATCATGGAGCCTTGAAGAAAATAGAGAGGTATGTAAGGTGGTTTTATAATACGAACTAGATGCCAATGAGGCTATGTGAGTTGAAGAGAATCAAAGTGCAAAAAGAAGGAAACTTGTGAGTAGTGTTCAAGGAGAGTGAAGTCACTTGTACCCAAATGTTTATCCAACCCTTCCCTAACATACATTACAATCTTAAAAAGTCCTTATGGGACCTCCAACCGAACATTCTTGAATAAGCGATGAATTAAAATAAGGGCAAGCTTATGGTNTGAATTAGGAAAGATTGGTGAAATTGAGTAAAGTGCGCATTTGCAGTGAACTAGTGCTTTTGAGTCACTTCTTGAGGCTTATTTTTATCACTTGATTATTTTGAAACTCCCGTGCATGTTCTTGAAGTTGTTTATCTCTTTGAGGGAGTCATTCGGGAAAGATGTGAATACTTGAGCCTAATTGTTAGTACCAACCAAATCCATTAGCATAGTGTTTAAATTGGAGAATGTGTTATGTAAATAATAGCAATACCACTTGGGTTGTAAATGGTTAATCCTTATTGAAGTTTTGGTTTTGATTTGCTTCAGGACAAGCAAAAGCTTTAAGTTGGGGGTGTTGATGAGTGGTGATTTTACCACTCATTCTAGCTTCTTTTCCTTAGCTTTTATGTCCATTTAATTATAAAATGAGGTTGTTTATGGTGGTTATTGTTGGATTTTCAGGTAAATGATGCTACGAAGTGGTTCGAATTGAATTGAAGTGGAATTGAGCAAAAAAAAAGGTGAAATCATGCAAAAAACTTCCAGTGAATTCCGCTTTTATGGAGGAATGGCCGCAGAAGCGACTTCCGCTTCTGCGATTGAAGAACCGCTTCTGCGGATTTGGATGATAAGGCAGGAACCGCTTTTTCAGTTGAATTTCCGCTTTTGCGGAAGCACAGAAGCGCTCAATTTTCCGCTTCTGCGGTCACTGGCACTATTACGGATTTCCGCTTCTGCGTTAATGTTTCTGCCTTTGCGGAACCGCATCTGTGGTTATTGTTCTACAGATGCGAAAACAATGCATCAGGCCTGGGGAAAAATGGAATTTCATGTTTGTAATCCCCAAATCATTTTTATACTCGTCGAAGTAGACATTTTGAGGATCTTTGGCTTATTTTCAGTCCTCATAGACTAGAGAGAACATTTTTGGAAGCTAGGGCTTTTGCATACACACTTGGGTCTTGAAGATTGAAGCTTGGGGTTAAGATTTTCTTACCCATTTATGTTTATTTCTTCATTTCCTTGCTTTGTATTGAATATTTAAGTGTGTAGTATTTATTTCCAACACTTGAATCTTGTTTATGGGAATATTCATATTTAAAGTGTGGATTAAATACCTTGTTGTGCTTATGTATTGAATGATTTTTATATATTTATGAAGTGAGTTATTGTTACTTTAATTATTCTTGTTCTTTAATGTTTCCAAAGGGATTAGCTAACCCTAGGACTTGCCCATTAACTCTGAATTGAATTTGGGAAAAATAGTTTGGGGTTGGGAAAAATTAATTAACAAGAACTTAAGGCGTTAACCCTCATTTTATAGATTATACCTAGGGATAGGATTGAACTACTTGTAGCCTTCCGGGTGTGCTTAATTTTATAATTGTGATTAGGGATAATTCAATTAGGAAGTCTTGTTAGTTTTCGGAAGAAGCTAATTAAGAATTATTATCCGTGGCTAATTAACATAAACTCGCTCATATTTGTAAAATCATGAGATACATTGGATCGTTACTTGAGTGTAATTCCCGATGCATTCATACTTGTAGCCATTGATCACTTTACTTGCTTTCTAGGTTAGTTTACATTTCCGTAATTAGATATAAAACATTTTCCAACCAAAATTCTTAGTGTTTGGCATTGCGCAACTAGCGATAATTTTCTTACATTCCTAATCGCCTACACATTGTTCTCTGTGGGATTCGACCCCGACTCATAGTTGGGTAAATTATAATGCATGCGACCATGTTATTACTTTTTAGCAGTGGATTTGGACGTCATCAAAAAGTTTGAACGTAAAGTCTCAGGACCCTCCTGGAAATGGTACCTAGTCTAAAATTCAAAACAATCATGAGCAGCAAAATCTAGCATAAATGTACCCCAAAAGGAATATAAGTTGGTTCCAAAGTTACATGTTTGAGATAGGATTCAAGTAGGAGCTTTCAGGACCATCCTGAATAATGAGACCTAGCTTTAAAGATTTTCATTAGATAACAAGATTTAGCAGAAATTATACCTTTAGAAGATATAGTTTAGCTTTAAAACTGTCATTGGGGTTTAGCCTTCAAATTCTTATTGATATTTGGTAACATGATTCAGCTTACACTCATATATGTGCCAAGCTACCAAACTGGGGCAGAAAAGTTTCTTTGTTTTGTCTATTTTTATTGAAATCAGGTGCCCATTTGGAGAACAGGGAGAAACAGTTCATGTTTTAGCAATCAGGCGCCCACCTGGAGAGCATGGGAATACATTTCAAGTTTTAGCAATTAGGTGCCCACTTGGAGAGCAAGGGAATACAGTTCAAGATTCAGCTATCAGGCACCCACCTGGAGAGCAAAGGAATATAGTTCAAGTTTCAGCAATTAGGCGCCCACCTGGAGAGCAAGGGAATACAATTCAAGTTTCAGCAATCAGGGGCCCACCTGGAGAGCGAGGGAGTACAGTTTAAGATCTAGCTCTCAAATTCTTAGAATATTTGGTAACATGATTCAGTTGAACACTCACATATGTGCCCAGCTACCAAACTGGAGCAGAAAATTTTCTTTGTTTTGTCTATTTTTGTTGAAATCAGGTACCCACTTGGAGAACAGGGAGAAACAGTTCAAGTTTTAGCAATCAGGTGTCCACCTGGAGAGCACGAGAATACATTTTAGGTTTTAGCAATTAGGCACCACCTAGAGAGCATGGGAATACAGTTCAAGTTTCAGCAATCAGGCACCCACCTGGAGAGCAAGGGAATACAGTTCAAGTTTCAGTAATAGGCACCCACCTGGGGAGCAAGGGAATGCAATTCAAGTTTCAGCAATCAGGCACCCACCTGGAGAGCGAGGGAGTACAGTTCAAGTTTCAGCTTTCAAGTTCTTTGATATTAGGTAACATGATTCAGTTTACACTTACATATGTGACCAGCTACCAAACTGGGGCAAAAATTTTTCTTTGTTTTTGTCTATTTTGTTGACATCAGGTGCCCACCTGGAGAGCAAGGGAATATAATTCAAGTTGCAACAATCAGGCGCCCACCTGGCGAGCAAGGGAATACAATTCAAGTTTCAGCAATTAGGCGCCCACCCTGAGAGTAAGGGAATATAATTCAAGTTTAGCAGTCAGGCGCCCACCGGGAGAGCACGGGAATACATTCAAGTTCAGCAGTCAAGAGCCCACCTGGAAAGCACGGGAATACATTCAAGTTCATCAGTTAGGCGTCCACCTGAAGAAAGGGAAAACATCTCAAAATATAGTTCAAGTTCAGCAGTCAGGCGTCCACTTGGAGAAAGGGAAAGCATCTCAAAGTACAATTCGAGTTCAGAAATCAGGCGTCCACCTAGAGAAAGGAAAAACATCTCAGATTACAATTCAAGTTGGCAACAAAGGGATTTCACCGGGAGAATACAAGTCAACAAGGCAACAAGAACCACAAGAGCAAGTTTGAAGATATAGATAGGATTTTTGTAATGCATAGATCATAGTCTAGTCTAGCTTCTTTCATGTTGACATGGTGTAATAAGGGGTTCAATAAGCAGCATCAACAGCAGCAGCAGCAACAGAGAAATCACAGCTTCATGGTAGTCCCAGCTACCAAACATTCCCGAACTACACTGACCTGATTCCTATATAGACAAGGATATGTAGGCAACCTCGGAAGTAGGGTGCGGTCAAATCTTTCAAAAAATGCTTCCCACAGAGTATTCAAATAGGCAAAAATCGCTCGTATCCGCTCACTTTATCTTTGCACGAAAACTCTTCATGTTTCCGAGCAAAGAGGGGCAGCTGTGAGCACGTGATTTTTTTCCTATATGAATTAATCCCATAAATTCAAAATAAAATAATTTCTTTTATTATTTGCAAATTTTGTGGATTTTTGTGGCATTTTTTGTTAATCGTTTGCATTTGTCTGTGCATTTTTATTTTTGTTTAATTGATAGAAAATACAAAAAATAAGTTGCATTTGCATTTATGATTTAACATTTTATCTTTAATAATTAATTAGTAATTAAGTTATTTTATAAAAAGGAAAATCACAAAATAGTTATTTTGCACCTTTCAATTTGAATTTTTGATTTTTGAGTAATTTTTCTTTAATCTATTAATTGGGGCAATTATTTAGGATTAGTTAGTTTAGTTTTATAACTTAATTTAGGATTTTAGTTTTAGTTTGTGGGAAAAAGGAAGAAGGAGAAGAATTGTATAAAAATTGATTCGAAATTAGAAAATTGAAAAGAATTGAAAACAAAATAAGAAGAGAGCTGGATTTTGGACTGCTTTAAATTAATTCACCCAAGCCCAATGTGTTTTCCCCAAATACCCGCCCCAATTGGCCCAAACCCATTTCTTACCAGGTCCAGCCCCCTCCCAACTCAAACGACCCCGTTTTGTTAAAGTTTGATCGTAGCCGTCGATGTTGTTTGATCAAATGGCTAAGAAGTGGGGGTCATTTACTATATCATTGTCTGAAAGACCCCCCATATCTAGAGAACCCCGCTCATTCACACCCATCTCTAACTCTAGCAAACCCTAGCCGCCCTGTTGTTCTCTTAACACACATGACCCAAACCCTAGCCGCCGCCCGCCGGAAATCGCTTCACGACGGCGGCTGGTCTCCAAACACCGTCAAATATCTACCATACAACCACCTTCACCTCTCCTTTCCGAATCCATGAATTATTTCCCCCAAATCCTCCTCAAATCGGTCAAATATCAAATCTGAAAAAAAAAACAAAAGGAACACTGGTTTTCGCATGGTCATTCCTTCGGGATTCTTTCCTCTCGATACTTTGAAACTCACCCCAAATGGATTCTCCTTGACAAGAGCAGTCATTTGTGGTCATTTTGAGTTGTATCGAAGCCCAAGCGCGAGTTCCATTTCACAGTCTTTCCCGTTTCTCGATAGGTATAACTTCATCTTTGTTTTTCTTTTAAGTATTTTGATTCATGTTTGTGAAAATGAAAAAGAAAAGAAAAAAGTATATTGTTTGTTTATATATTAGATTACTGCATTATTTAGTTTTTTTCCTTTTTCACTTTTATTCTATTAGCCATAAGTTGGTTGTTAATATTGATTTGTTCTAGATTCGTGACACGTGTGTTGTTTTCTGCCCCTCTTCTCTTTGTTTTCCCTTTCGAAATTGTTTCTGATTTAGTTAGCATGATTTAGGGAAATTTAGTATTCTATTGGTTGTTCATATCGCCTATATTAGTATAGACCAATATGATTGCTTCTGAGTTAGGCTGTCTTTTGATTTTATTTAGGACAATTATGGGTTATGTTGATGTTTGTTATAATTTGTAAGTCACCAGATAGTTTGAGGGGGCTAATTGAACAAAGAAAACTTAGAGGAGGAGGACAGTTGAGTAATTAGTAGCTTAAAGGGGGCTTAAGGGTCAGGTAGAGATTGTAAAAACATGGGTATTCAGGGTCAATTTAGGGATTTGGGGTTTGAGGGTATTATTTTCTGTTAGGAGGAAGGTTCTAAAGGATAAGATGAGAGCTGGTTTGTTAAGAGCAGAGGGTTTTTAGATATTTTTAAAGGAGTAAAAAGGGTAAAAACAACCAAGAAAGAAGGGGTAAAGAGGGAATTGGTCAGCTGGACTAGGGCTGCCTTAGGCATGCCTATATAAAGACCTCTTTCCTTTCATTTTGAGGCAGCCATTAGCACTCTAATTCAGAGAGAGAAATACCAAAAATTCTATTGTTACATTGAATTCCAGTAAAATTTCTGATTCTTTTCAAAGTTTGAAAACAGTAGTTCTTCGTTGGGGATTTCAAAATGATTTGAATTTGGTTTTAAAGTTTGGTTCCAAGTTGGCTGGGTTCTGGTTCTACTGAAGTTTTTTCTTTGGGATTACTGCATACCATTTGGGGTTGGGGAGTTGATTTCCTTGGTTATTTCTGTTGTATACTACTGCTCAACCACTGAGTCCTCATTTCTTTATTCCCTTTCAATCTCCAGGTAAACCTATAAACTATGGAGAGCCAGTGATTGTGGTGTCTCGTGTTTGAATTAAATTTTGGATGAATATGAAGTTGATTTAAATTATGCTCCTTCTATTTTTCCATTTATATTTGTAATAAATATGGAGTTTAGTTTTCTAGATGAACTAGTATCGTCTGAAAATGTGAATGTTAGATTCTGAATTATGAAAAAGCATGACGAGTTTGGATTGGTTAACTTGTTGATTGAAGCTAATTGAGGTTTTGTTCTATGTGATTTCCCAAAAAGTGAATTGGTCGTATATGAGTAGCTATGATAAAAGTTTGAAGCTAAGCTAGTTTTGATTTCCAGTTTGTTTAGTCTGTCAAATCATATTTCAGATTATTATACAGATCTCTTACGAAATGGAAGCCAAGTGAATTTGTTATGTTAAGGGTTTGGAATTAGCTCTAATTGTATAGCTTGGCTAAGTAGAAGTACTGATTATACTTGTGCATGTAAATCAGCTCATCAGCCTTCGATTGTGCATCATTCTTCTTCCTTTAGATTTGAAGGTTGATTGTTAATTCTAAGTTGAGATTCTAAGTATGAAGGGTCATAAGACACTATTAGATTTCTGTACCATTGTGAATCGATTGATGTGAGTATATAACTTGAACAATTATGTGTTAGTCACAAGAATAATTCTCGGATGGTTGTTGTAATTTAGACATGCATTGATGTTTGATTATAGTGTTTTCATGGAAGGTGTTGATAAGTCTGTCAAAATCAGAAATTGTTTAATCTCCTGAGGCAAAGTAACGTGGACTGTAGAGTTAAATGCAAAAACTGACCCCTTGTGTTGATGTGTGGGTTCGAACCAAGGACCCCATTGCTTGCTGAAGCCGACCTTGCTTCAATTTGGATTCCCTCGTGGACCCTAGCTTGGACTGATGGTAAGTTGTAATTCAAAAAGGGCACTACATGCACAAGCTATTGGGCCTCATGGTGGGCCCAAATTTTTAACTTTAAACCATTAGCTCCTTTCTTTATTAAAATGTATTCTTTTAGCTTGAACCATAGTAGAATCCTTACCTATTAATGTTTAGGTAGTTGAGCTTCTTTAATTAGTGGGGGTGAGCCATACTAGATAATAAATAGTTTATGGCTCTCCGAAATGTAGTTTGAATTCCCTTTTAAATTTGGAAGTCGAGGTGTGCTGTGCCGAACGAAATTTCAATTGCTTGGCCATTGTTTTAATTAATCTTGTTTATCCTTAGAAATCGAGGCGTGCCATTTAGCGAATTTTCATGGCCCTCACAAATTTGCAAATGCGTAGCTGCTTTAGGCGCGTTACTTTAATAATATTACCTTCATAAACTTGGGTGCACATTTATGTAACCCAAATCCAAATCTCAACAATGTTATATAAAATGTGTTGCGACCGCGGGTGCATTTATGTGATGTGGTTCAAGATATGTTTTAAATGACGTTGTAATTTTCATCACAAATGAATAAAAGAGGTTATAGGTTTGAAATTGCACCACAGGCTAAAACATGTACTAAAAATTAGATAATAGGCCCATTTATAATAGTTGAGCGACCGTGCTAGAACCACGGAACTCGGGAATGCCTAACACCTTCTCCCGGGTTAACAGAATTCCTTACCCGGATTTCTGGTTCACGGATTGTAAAATAGAGTCAATCTTTTCCTCGATTTGGGATTTGAACCGGTGACTTGGGACACCATGAATTATCCCAAGTGGTGACTCTGAATCTCTTAATAAACAATCCCGTTTCGATTGTCCTTTAATTGGAAAAACTCCCTTATACCCTTCTTGGGGTGTAGGAAAAAGTAGGTGTGACATCTGCCACGCCTTAGATAGATTGTTAATCCTTTGATTACTCACTTTCAAGTTACTTTTTATGTTGAGATTATTGCGTATTGAGTGTTCATAATGTGGAAATTTTTTATTGGTTGTTGGCATTGATTATTGAAATATTCTCATATGATGAGTTATGTTGAAATACTATTATTGAAGTTGATTTGCTTCCCACCTTGCTTGGTATTATGTTTTTGTGATTGCTTTGTGGGGAAGAGTGAAAAGCACGAAGGGTATTGCCATGCCTTATTTGCATATTCGTATTATATCTTGAGTGAACGTGAGGATAAATCACATAGGGTGATGGTGTGCACATGCTTTATTATTATTATTATTGTTATAATAATAATAATAATAAAAATAATAATAATAATAATAATAATAATAATAATAATAATAATTATTATTATTATTATCATCATGTGAGGATGAGAGTAAAAGCACGAAGGGTGATGCCGTGCACTTGCTTCATATTATTTTGCATATGAGGATTAGAGTAAAATCATGAAAGGTGCTACCGTGCACTTGTTTTTATATTATATCATGAGGAAGAGAGTAAAAGCACGAAGGGTGATGCCTTGCATATTTGTTGATTCTATTGTTTTTATTTGATATCTGGATTGTGAACTTGGCAATGTGGTTTTGTTAATTACTTGTGAACGAGGTTTACTCCATGATTCTTTACTTTATGTTCACGATTGTTGCCCCTTTCTATATGTCCCTATCTTGTTGTTACTTTTGATATATAACTGCTCAGGTTTATACCAGGTGTCTTGTCTTAGTCTCGTCGCTACCTCATCCGGGTTGGGTTCTGAACTGATGGAGCACATGATGAATTATGAGCAAGGGGGCACTTAAAGATAACTGACCCGGATGAGCACTATATGAACTGTGACTAGCTGTTGCATCACGATGAACCAAACAAGCCATCTGAGTGACCTGTAAGGATGATCTCTGATGTGATGTGACCGACCTCCACCCAATCCATGGGGCCTCTTGCCCTCCATCTCCTCTCACTCAAGCATGTCAATCGACTCCAAGCACCTAGCAATCTCAACCACATGGTCAAATCTAAGATCCGTCTCGGCTTCTCGGGCCAAATTGTAATGTAGTCCATAGTTGAACCAACCATATAGCATGACGGGACAAAGCTTCAAATCTCATCTCATAGTGGGTCACAATCATATCTCCCTAGCGTAGCTGCTCAAAATCTCTACACAGCTCCTCCTTGTGAGTTTGTGGGACAAACTTCTCTAAAAAGAGAATAGAGAACTCATGCCATGAAAGTGGCGTTGCACCAACTATTCTGCTCAACTCATAGGCCTGCCACTATCCGTGGGCTACCCTAGTCAGCTGAAGGTGGTAAATGCAATTCCACTGGTCTCCAAAATACCCGTTATGCAAAGAATCCACTGATAACGGTCTAAGAAATCCTGAGCATTCTCTGACTCCTCCTTGCTGAACTCTGGAGGCTTAATCCTCCCAAATCTCTCCAGTCTCTTATGCTCCTCACTCATAGGTGGAGTCCTTGAGCCACTTGCTATGGAGTGAGGGCGGCAGGAGTTTGAGCACCTCCCCCCGCCTGAGAAGTGGCTGGTGTAGCTAGAACTGAGACTGCCCGTGCCACGCTCGTGTGCAGAGTCAATATTTGGGCTAAGGCCTCCTGAAGGCATGGAATCACAATGGTCCCACCATCTCAACAACATCTGGTATTTGCTCCTCAACTATAGCAATTGGTGTCTCCCCAGATGCTGCTTTAGCTGTAGTACGAGCCACACCTTGACCTCTAGCGTGGCCCCGAGCTCTCGCTCCCCTAATGGGTGGTACTGGTGATCGTCCGCCTGATCCGGTCGCACGTGTCTTCACCATTTGTGAGGAAATAGAAGATTCAAGTTTCAAACTTTGGAATTAACAAGTTCACGTGATAAGAATGCAAGAAAGTTAAGTTTCCTAATAGTTCGGTAGCCTCTCAAAGATAAGTACAAATGTCTTCATACCGATATGTAAGACTCCACTAAATCTGCTGATGACTCGTGAGACCTAAGTAACCTAGTGCTCTAATACCAACTTGTCAACACCCCAAATTCACAAGCTGCAATGGCACTTAAACCAATCCACTAGGTAAGCCAACTATCACATGATGTTAATGAAAATTGAATAACATGGTCTAATAATCCAACAATGGAAAGATAACATAATATTATCTGAGAATAAAGCCAAAATACTACTATGACCAATCCCAAAATCAGGTGTCATCGAGTACATGAGCACTTCTAAATAGTGCAGTATAAGCAAAATCATCTAATACATCTGTCTAAATGTAAAAACAGTAAAGGTAAAGATAATAGAAAGAGGACTTCAAGGACTGCAGACGATATGGTAGCTACCTCGTAATCTCCCAAAAGCTGTCAATGACTCAAGCCTGAAAATCACCTCGACCGGATGTACCTAGATATGCACACGAAGCAAAGTATAGCATGAGTACAATTGACCCAATGTACTCAACAAGTAGCAATATTAAGCTTGGGTTGAAAGTAGTGACGAGCTTAGAATAACAATCCAAATACCAATACCAATAATCGATAACAATTCAGAATATAAAGGATAAACCGTAAAAACAGTAGCTCAATAATGACAAGTTCATCTTGTTCACATTTCAATAATTTAGTCATGCTTTCAGGTATAATAGTTTAAAACCTATCACAGATAAAATAGGTCAATTACCAGTTAGCATGAGAAAAGTACTTCTATATACCAACATGTCAAGTATACATGTCAATCAACAATATCACAGTGGATCCATCAAGAATATTTACACTTAGCACTGTACGGGTGCTTGGCATAACTGCCCATTATCCAGCACATATATGGAATACTGTGCCTGCACCCACTACTGGAATGTCAGACTCCGAAGGGGCAAATACTACCCAAGAACTAATCATAATCATTTAGCCTAATAGTGAGTCCTGGTGCACACATAGCCCAAAATAATAACACTTAGCCCAATGTGGGCCTAGCATACACGTCACCTCAAAATCAGTACCAAATTGGCACTAAGGCCCAAACTCAGTCATTTATCATTCAATTCTCAAATAAACACATTTCAATTACTCAGTTTAAAAGAATTACCCTTAAGCAGTATCAACAACATGTGAGGAATCAAATAAAAAGTATTGTGATAGAGAAATTATTCATGTATTTAGTATTGTGATTGAGAACATGTGTGAAAATAAGATATATAACTCAGAGACAACAAGAATAGCCCTATAAAGTCTTAAACAATTAGCACATAGCCTAGACATGATGTCTAAAATGATTCACAGTTCAAGTAATCAATCAAGTCGGGGAAATGCAGGGATAACATGATATGATAGCAAAACAAGCCTAGTAATAACCAAAGGTGAATCATGAGCAAATTGGTGCATGCATACACACCCATCACCAAGCGCGTGAGTCACCCCAATACCGTTCACATAACGTAGTCCTTAGGGTTAAATACCATCAAATCCAAGTTTAGATGTATTGCTTACCTCAATGTGCGCCACTCAATGCTCCAACAAACCTTTTCCTTGCGAACTGGCTCCGAATGACTTAAATCTAGTTACAAACAACTTAATATAATCAATGCAACATATATAAATTGATTCCATAAAATAAATCTAAGATCTTTAACCAAAATCAAAATGCCAACCCAAAAAGTCAACCCCAAGCCCACACCTCGGAATCTGACAAAATTCATAAGATCCGAACGCTCATTCAGTTACGAGTCCAACCATACCAAAATCTTCCAATTCTAACCATAAATCAACCCTCAAATCCCCAAATCTTACTCTCCAATATATAGTCCAAAATCCCCTATGTTTCAATGGGCATTCAATATTTAGGGACAAAAGTGATCAAAAGTCACTTATCTTTTGAATTATAGTGAAATCCATCTAAAAAATTGCCCCTACCCGAGATCCACAAGTCTAAAAATGAGAGAAAACTTGAAACCCTTCGAGATATAACACTGCCAGGCATTTTGCATCTGCTATCCATTCTTCGCTTCTGTGGAACAGCTCCTACAGTCAAATTTCTACATATGCAGAACTCATTTAAACTACGCACTACCGCATGTGCGGTCCAAAGACCATACCTGCGGGATCGCACCTATGGAACTTCTCTGCTTCTACGACTAATGCTCTCCAGTCGCCTTCTATTTTTGCGGACCATCCATTGAACCTACATAAGCACTTCTGCGGACTCCCAATCCTAGCTCCTCCTCCACTTCTGTGGAAACAACACGCAGTTGCGGGCTCACAGATGTGGTATCTTTCTCATACATGTGACTAGGGGTGTACAGTGGAAACTGATAAACCAAGTCAAATCGAGAAAACCTAACGTTGATTTGGTTTTACTTGGTTTGGTATTGGAGAAAGAAACCCGATCATAATTGGTTTGGTTTGGTATTAACTAAAAAAAGTCAAACCGATACCAAACCAACTCGACATTACATATATATTGTGACGACCGAATCGGTCGTCTTCAGAATTAATGCCCCGATCCCCTATTAAATTTTTTCCTCGTGTTTATTTCTTCTATTTTAATTTGCTGGGATGTTCAGTTTTGAGTTTCGGAGAGTTTTGGGACACCGGTCCCTAAATGAGAGCTTAAGTGTTGGAAAGTTGACCGTAGTCAGAACAGTGTGAAGACGGCCTCGAAATGGAAATTCGATGGTTCCATTAGCTTCGTTGGGTGAATTCGGGCTTAAGGGCATGTTCGGATTATGTTTTAAATGTCTGTAGCTAATTTAGGCTTGAAATGCCGAAAGGTCAAATTTTGAAGTTTGCGGTTTGATAGTGAGATTTTGATCCGAGGGTCAGAATGGAATTCCGGAAGTTAGAGTAACTCTATAGTGTTTAATTTGATGTGTGTGCAAAATTTCAGGTCATTCAGATGAGGTTTGATAGACTTTATGATTGAAAGCATATTTCTATAGTTTTGGAGTTCTTAGGCTTGAATCCGTGGTTGATTCGTCGTTTCGATGTTGGTCTAGGTCCTAAAACATGTTACGGGCTTGCTCGAGGCCTCAAATCACATAAAATATTGCTAAAATCATGAATCAACCCCCAATCCGAGCTTTATGAACTTTAGAACTTCCAACTTCTACTTTCAATACTTAAACCTATCAAATTCTGAATTCTGTGCAGCATGCTAGGCTAGACTATCTGTTTGCCTTAATATGAAATTTGACATTTCTGAGTATTTTTCCTGTTGCTGCTGTGTATTTACATTGGGACTACGGATGTGGGATTCCGATAGCTCCTCTTTGTTTGTTTACATTTAGGACTACGGATGTGGGATTTCGGTAGATCCCCCCTGCACGGTTATATGGAACTACGGGACTGCACCTGGTAGATTTTCCCAATACTGGGTATTTATGTTTGGGACTATGGAACGGGATTTTGATAGATCCCCGTGCACTATGAGTTGGACTACAGGATGGTATTACGGAAGACCTATTGGATATGTATATTTGGGACTACAGGACAGTATCCTGGAAGATACCCGATTGTTATTATTGTTGCTGAGCTGTATTTCCTTCTGTGTTTTCTTTGCCTCTGTATAGTTGTTGCTGTCTTTTATATCCTGTGTTACTTTTACTATTGTACTTGTTTATACTGCTCTATTCTACACTATCGAACTTTATCTTTTATTTAACCTCAGTAGGGCCCTAATCTTCCTCGTCACTACCCGACCGAGGTTAGGCTTGGCACTTACTGAGTACTGCTGTGGTATACTCATGCCCTTTCTCTGCATGTTTTTATGTGCAACTCTAGGTACTGCGACTCAGTCCTATCAGCTTTGAGGCGAGGCGACTTCTCCAGCGACTTCGAGGTATATTTGCCGCGTCCGCAAACCACGGAGTCCCTTTCTATTCTCGCTTTTAAGTATTATCCCATATATATTTCTATTCTTTGTTAGACTTTCTGGAGTTAGAATACTATGCAGTATTCTTAGCTTGTGATTCGTGGGTTTTCGGGTCTTGGGAATATGTATTGATTTTGAGAGTTAAATATTGTGTATGCCGAGCGGCACTTTTAAATACTGTTTTATTACTTTATTTCGGTTTTAAACTGTATTATTTCTGCAAATTGATTTATCTTCCACAATTTAGGCTTGCCTAGTCATGGAGACTAGGTTCCATCACGATGGTTCACGGAGGGCAAACCGGGTTCGTGACATATATATATTTTTAAAATTATTTTATAGATTAAAATATTATATAATATAATTTCTAAATATTTATTTAAATTTGTCAAGATTTTTTTTTATTAAAAATTTGATAATATGTTGGAGTTAAATTGTAGTCCACTCCTATAGAACAACAAAATAGGCCCAAGCCCAAAGCAAATTACACCCCTAAATCCCTAATGTCATAAATTGTATGACTAAATCCCTAATGTCATTAGCTTTGTGTTAGTTTCATGAAATCAACCAACCTTCAAATTCAAGGTTTGTTCAAGTCGTCATCGACAACCTCTGTTCAGGTTAAGTTCAAGCATTGTTCAAGTCATCATTGTCAGCCTCCGTTTAAGACCAGTTCATCATCTTGATTTCAGGTATTATCGGGGGCCTTTTAACCTGTTTTTCAACCTTAGAAAGAAAGAAAATGGGAAAGAAAGAAAACCAGTACTTCTGTATTGCACTGCAAATAAATTAGTTTCTGTTCTCTATTTTTCTAATTGTTTATTACAGAGTTTTGCTTTGTAACTTGACCTTTGATAAAATATTCAGTTTCCACGGCTTCTTTTACTGTAGGCTCATAAACTTTTATTGGGTCAATTTTGTACAAATCTCAAACTAATTGTAATGATCCGGTCAGTCGTTTTGATAGTTAGAGCCCTGATCCCCTATTAACTGCTTTCCTCGTATCTATTTATGCTATTGTGACTTGCCGGAAGGTTTCATTTTGGTTTTTGGAAGTGTTTGGGAAACTTAGTCACTAAAGTGAGGCTTAAGTCTTAAAATTTGGACTGTAGTCAGAGCTGTATGAAGATGACTCTGGAATGGAGTTCTGTCAATTTTGTTAGCTCCTTTGGGTGATTCTAGGCTTTGGGTCATGTTCAGAATCTGTTTGGAGGTTCATAGCTCACGTGAAAAGGCAAAAGTCAAATTTTTTGGAGTTTTGGGCCAGTGTTGGAATTTTTGATAACGAGGTCGGAATCTGATTTTGGAAATTTGAGTAGGTCCGTAATGTTGAATATGACTTATGTGACAAATTTTAGGTCTTTAGGACGTGATTTGATAGGTTTAAACGACGGTTGTGAAAATTTGAAGTTTCAAGTTCATTAAGTTTGGATTGGAGGGTGAATTGTAGCATTGTCTGATGTGATTTTAAGGCTTGACTAAGTTTGTATGGTATTTTAGGATTGGTTAGTATGTTTTATTAAGGTCTTAGGGGTCTCGGGTGTGTTTCAAATGCTTAACGAATTGAATTGAGACTTAGAAGAACCTCTGAAATTTTCTTGTTTTGGTGTTTTTGCACATGCAGTGGGAAGTTCGAATGTGCGGCCCCGCAAAAGAAAGGATAGGGTCGTAGGTGCGATTTTAGGCATGAGGATCAGAGGTCACAAATGCGATGCATGAACCGTATCTGCGGAGCTACATCTACGGAAAAATGATCGCAGAAGTGCATCCGCAGATGGGGTTATAGGTATGCAGGTTCAGAGTCTGAAGAGTTAATGAATTTCCATAGGTGAGGATCTCTAGTCGCAGAAGCGGTACCGTAGAAGCGTTTAATGGACCGCAAGTGCAATTTTAGCTGAAAAGGGCAAAATCGAGGGTTTGAATTCATGCTTCATTTTTGGACTTGAGAGCTCGAATTTTTACGATTCTTTGAAGGATTTTCAGAGGAACTTATTAGTTAATGATTCCTAACTCGTTTGTAGTTGTATTCCATTAATCCATCGTTGATTTCATCATTTAATTAGGGATTTGTGTTGGAAAATTGGGAAAAATTTGAGAAAAGTTCTTAGACCAAATTTTAGGGTTTTAATTGAGATTTTGGTATTGGATTAGAGTAAATTTGATATGGTTTGACTCGTGAGTGAATATGTGTTCATATTTTGTGGCTTTTACCTGATTTCGAGACGTTTGTCAAGGGAGGCTTTTTGAGCGATTTTTGAATTTCTTGCTTTATCTTTGATTTTATTAGATAGATTAGTTACCTATAGTATATTTATGTTATGTAATTGATTTGGCTAGATTTAGGCCATCCGGAGTTGGAATTCGTGGAAAGAGCATTGTTACGGATTGATTGGGCTTGGTTTGAGGTGAGTGGCTTGCTTAACCTTGTGTGGGGGAAATCCCCTTAGGATTTGGTACTATTTGTGATATATGAGTGCCGCGTACGTGAGGTGACGAGTGCATACATGGGCTACTTGTTGCAAATACTCTGTTTTCATTAGGTAAAATATCTATTTTCCTTTAACTGAGCTACTCTAGCATATGTAATTACCTTGTTTAGATTAGAACAACATGTCTACATGTCTTAATTGCTCATCTAAACTCTGTGCAGTATGCTTAGTGAATTTCCTTCTTCCTCTTTGACTTGTACTTAGTCTAAATTTGTAGAATTTTGTGTTGCAGTTGTAATTCTATGGTTTGAGCTACATATTTACTTGGGATTACGAAACGCTATTATGGTAGATCCCCCTTGTACTGCATATTTACTTTGGAACTACGGAATGGTATTCTGGTAGATCCCCCTGTTATGCATACTACGGGATAGTATTCTGGGAGATCCCCTGTGTTCTGAGCTGTTGTCTTTCTATGATTCTACTCCTATTAGATTTTCGTATTTATTTTGAATGTGTTATCTCATTCTATCTTATTTCATTATATTTATACCAGTAGGGCCCTAACCTAATCTCGTCACTACTCGACCAAGGTTAGTCTTGGCACTTACTGGGTACCGTTGTGGTGTACTCATGCCCTTCCTTGTACATGTTTTCTGTGTGCAGATCCATGTACCGTATATCAGCCACGTTACTAGTAAGGGGAGGCAGATGTATGGACTTGAAGTTTTATCTGTCGCATCCACAGACCTCATAGTCCCTATCTACTCTTCCCCGTGTTAAACACTTCTTGTATTCTTCTTCTTCAGTAGACTCTAAAGTTTAGAAGTACTATTTTCTTTCCATAGCTTGTGACTTACGACATTCCGGGTTTTGGGAGAGTTTAAGTATTTTTCCAAAAATATTATTGTATATGCCAAGCGGTATCTCATTTCCTTGTTTAAGTTTACTTGTTAGTTGATATCTTTTATGTTTTGATTCCTTTTTCCGCAAATGCTATGCTTACCTAGTCGTAGATACTAAGTGCTGTCATGACGTTTCATGAAGGGAGAACTTGGGTCGTGACAAGTTGGTATCAAATCTCTAGATTTATAGGAGTCGTGAGTCACAAGCTGGTTTATTATAGTCTCGTGGATCAGTAATGAGACGTCTGTACTTATCTTCGGGAGGCTATGGAACTGTTAGGCAAATTTGACTTCATTTGATTCCTTATCGTATGAGATTATCGACTTCAAAATTCTAAACTTCTATCTTTTATTCTCTCATAGATGGTGACGACACGTGCAACCGGAGACGAACAAGCACCCGTGCCCCCTGCTAGAGCTGCCCGAGGCTGGGGCCAGGGTAGAGGCCGAGGATGCACATGTGGTACAGCCAGAGCACCCGAGCGATCTGCTACCTAGGAGCCACCAGTATCTCCAGTCGGAGCACAGGAACTTGAGACGTATACTACAACTACTCCAGCTTTTCAGGAGACCCTTGCATAGTTCATGAGCATGTAAATCACTCTAGCTCAGGCAGGGTTGATTGCCCTTGCTGCAACCACAGTTCAGGCCGGGGAAGGAGCACAGACTCCTGTCGCCCGCACCCCAGAGCAGCGATCCCAGGTTGAGCAAATTTCGGAGGTTATACTGGTACTACATGTAGCCCCAATTTAGCTCGAGGGTAAGGCAACAGATTTAGAGAAGCAGCAGAGGCTCGAGAGGTACAATACGTACGACCCTCCTACATTCAATGGTCTAGCATTAGTGGATGCTCAAGGATTTCTGAATGAGTGCCACCATATCCTCCATACTAGGGGCATATAAAAGTCGACTAGGGTTTATTTCAAGGCCAATTTGGTGGCCGATGCCTTGAGTCGAAAGGCAGAGAGTATGGGTAGTTTGGGCATATCTACTGGTAGTGGAGAACTATTAACATTTGATGTTCAGGACTTGGCCAATAAACTTGTTATATTGGATGTTTCGGAGCCTGGTCGGCTTCTTGCTTGCATGGTCTCTAGGTCTTCTTTATATGAGCGCATCAATATGAAGACCCTTATTTGCTTCTCCTTAAGGACACCGTACAACTTGGTGATGCCAAGGAGGTATCTATTGGAGATGACGGTATGTTGCGGAAACATGGCCAATTATGTGTGCCAAATGTGGATGGGTTACGTGAGTTGATTCTTTAGGAGGCCCACAATTCTTGGTACTCTATTCATCCGGGTGCCGCTAAGATGTATCGAGATTTGAGACAAAATTATTGGTGGATGAGAATGAAGAAAGACATATTGTAGTATGTAGCTCGGTGCCTAAATTGTCAGCATGTGTAGTATGAGAACCAGAGGCCTAGAGGTTTACTTCAAAGACTTGAGATTCCCGAGTGGAAAAGGGAGCGTGTTACCATGGACTTCGTTGTTGGGCTCCCTGGACTCAGAAGATATTTGACGTTGTATGGGTGATTGTGGATTGGTTGACCAAGTTTGATCATTTCATTCCGGCGGTGACTACCTATTCTCTAGAGCAGCTGGCTCAGATATATATCTGTAAGATTTTCCAACTTCATGGCATGATAATATCCATAATCTCTAACTGAGGCATGCAGTTTACATCGCACTTCTTGAGTGTCTTACAACATGAGTTTGGCTCACGGGTTGAGTTGAGTATAATATTCCACCCCAAACGGACGAACTGTTTGAGCGCACCATTCAGATCTTAGAGGATATGCTTCGTGCCTGTGTTATGGATTTTTGGGGTTCTATCAGTTCTTCCGCTTGCAGAATTTTCCTACAACATCTACTAGTCAAGTATTTAGATGGTTCCTTATGATGCCCTATATGGGAGTCAATGTCATTCTCTAGTTGGGTGGTTTGAGCCAAGTGAGGCTAGATTGTTAGGCACAAATTTGGTTCGAGATACCTTGGAGAAGTTCAAGTTGACCCAAGATTATCTTCGTACAACAAAATCTAGGAAGAAGAGTTATGTTGATCAAAAGGTTCGTGATGTAGCATTTGTGGCTGGAAAGCGAGGTGTGATGAGGTTCGGGAAGAATGGCAAGTTAAGCCTTAGGTATATTGGTCCTTTTGAGATCCTTGAGAGAGTGGGAGAGGTGGTCTACAAGCTTTCATTGCCACCTAGTTTATCTACAATTCATCCAGCGTTAATCCCTAAAGCGGCTCAGATGACCTCCCTTTTATGCGAACGTGTCCTCCCTCTCGCATTCTCGAAGGGCACTGACCTCCAAAGCTTCGCAAACGTATTACCCTTATCGCGAACGCGAAAAGCATTCCGCTTGCCAGCCCATAAACCTTCGCGAATGTGACCGTATTGTCACGAACACGAAGAAGCACACACCAGACACTAGATCAACTAACCAAACATGAAGAAAAAGGTCCAAAAATCATTTGTATCACACTCGAGGCTCCTAGGACCTCAACCAGTCATACCAACAAGTCCTAAAACACAACATAAAATTATTCAAAACCTCAAATCACATAAAATAATATCAAAATCATGAATCGTACTGTTACGACCCAAAATCCACTAAGGGTCGTGGTGGCACCAGACACTGCTGTCAGGCCAGCCAATTAGATTACCGATTTAAAATCCCTTTTTAAAAACATCAAATTCTAGAATTTTCTTTCCATTTTCACAAATAAAAGGGTTTTGCTTCAATTCAAATTAACAATAACAATTAAATCAACTTTTCGAAAACCATCCCAGAACCCGGTGTCACAAGTGCATGAGCGACTACTGATGATGAAATAAAATACAATCTCTGTCCGGAATACAATGGACAGGAAATAAATAAATCAAGTACAGAAAGGAACTACACTAGTTGCAGGTCACCTCGCAATTTGCAGCTCACCAAGTCCCTGAATCGTCCGTGCTGCTGCGCCCCGTAGGCCGCTAAAATGAAGTATACTTGTGCAACAAAAATGCACAGAAGTGTAGTATGAGTACGTAATCAAC